>JAKSZP010004290.1:0-97975 GCA_022478985.1 Massospora cicadina | reverse complement strand
CCTTGGGCTTTCGCCATGATCAGCCCAGAATTTAATAAAATCTCTCAATTGATCCCCCCTGTGCCATCTTTCCTTCTGCCCCAACCACCCATTCTGGGCTTGCATCAAGGGCGGGTTGACCATCTGTCCATCCTATTTCAGGTTGGATCACTTGAAGCATAAATTCCCCTCTCTTGCTGCTTCTGCCATACCTGCATTGTCTCCATCTGGCCCCCAATTTGCCACGCACCCCACTGCCTTTCCATTATGGGGTACAATCCTTCCCCCCTCCCCCAAAGCCTGCTGCCATTGTGATGCCCACAGCTGCCAATCAGCCCCCTCCTCAGTCCAGTGCCACCTGAACCTCAACCAATCAGGAATTGACTTGGACAACAGTTCATTAACACAATGTTCTTCAATCTTCAGCTACAGCCCATCAAATCACTAACCCCAATTTCCAGTATGACTTGAACCCCTGGACCTCATTGGATGAAACTGATGGAATGGGTAATGTAATTGAAGGCACAGAAGCCCAAATTGAAGAATTTTATCCAGGTACAGCATCCCCATTTAGTTCCCTCAGCGTTTTTATGTTCCCCATTGGACGCCCTTGTGTTCCACTCTGACCACCAGCTCTCTATTACAGCAGCTGTTCATCTATTTATTTGTAACATCTGCGAAATGGCTGATTTGTCAGTGGTGATGCTTGCAAGGATCTCCCTCCTCTCAGAGTTGCTCTGACCATAGCCCCGCAGGGCAAACGTGACATCCTAAACCTCCATAAACATGCAAATGCAGCCATCCAGAAAATTGCTATCGCTTTACATGCCAAGCCAAAAGTCACCTGCGCCACCATTGTTTTATTATCCCAGCTTCCTTACATCCGCCTTCATGTGGAGAAATGCTTTTACCAGTAAATAAACGCAATTTTTGCTGCAGGTAATTTCCATGACCAGCCAATCATCAGTCAACTCATCCTCCATGTCACTGATCACCCCACACCATTGCTCTCCGCCTTGACCTGTACTCTTGCCTATGAGGAGGACTCTGATGCCAAGGATGAGCCCCCAATCCCTTTTCCCCTTCTACCATGGTGAGTTGAGCAGCTTGTCGCTGTCCCACTTATTTGATTGTGTTCTCATTCATTTGTGTTTTGTCCCCTCATTTTGGGTGGTCAAGTCATTCTGTTCAGGTAGTCTATTTATTTGTTTTTTAGCTCTTTGAGCTTCAGTAATGTCCATCCCCCTGATTGGCGTACCTCAAGAAATTTAGAAAAAATATAAGATAGATTACATAAAATTAATAAATTATAATGTTGTTGGCATGGTGATATAAAGGATCATAAGGTATTTTGCTTGGTATGTCCAAGTAAGCTTTCTGAACAGTAGAGGGCCTTGCCATAATCTTTTTCATGTTGCCTAATTAGTGCATCAGCAACAAAAGGTAAAGTAAACTAAAGGGCTCTCAGTGAAGATGTGATACCAAAAAAATTTTCAGGTCACTCAAACTAGTAGCTCCTGGTATTTCCTTCACTGTTTGAGGCCTAGCAGATAATTGTCTGCATATGTAAGTGAACAATCTTCTTATATAGAAGTGGCTCTTTAAGGTCACGTGACACATTAGAAAATACTCTCATTATAGCAGAAACTACCCACTGATTAAGTTGTGAAGCCTCACTAGAGGGATACTGGCTAGGTGCAGTGTCATTATAAATTACTTTGTTAATGAAGTCAATGGGGTACTTGGAAGACCTGGCAGGCTGTACCATTTTTATCAGGCTTTTGAAAAGCATTGTTTAACTGACCTATAAAGTCCAGGATCTTTGTTGTAACCGGCGGGATTAACCTAAAGGTTGAATTCTTAACCAATTTTTTGCACCTGCTAGCCAACTACAATATATTAAGTAATAAAAGTGATACTTTTATAATATATATATACAAATTATTGTATGTGTGTATGTGTGAGAATCATTATCTCATGAAGAATGAACCAAAAAACACCAAACTTTGCACAAAACTTAATATTTTTAGGGATGTTCATGGGCTATCTACTTAATAAAAAAATTTCACTGACTGACGTACCTGTACTAACTGACATCTGAAACCTTCGAGTCTGATAGGGTCAATCTATTTGGGTGAGTGGGTGAGAATAGGCGAATCTTATTGAATCTGAAACTATCGAGTATGATAGATTCAATCTATTTGGGTGAGTTGGTGAGAATTGGCGAATATTATCTAATAATTCACCAAATTGCTCGCCTGAAACTAAACAAAAATCAGTATTAGAGTTTAAGTAGATTAAATAGTTAGGATAATCAGCTCACCAACCACGAGGGCAACAGCAAAGCTGTAAGCCTGATTGGCTCGAGAGTAGTGCTGGCACAGCCTATAGGCTACAATGTGAGCTTATCATCTGATAAACTAAATACCGTAGCGAAGCACAGGTATTTGGATGTTAGGTTTATATATTTTAAAACCCTGCCTAATTTGGTTCACCTAATTAATAAAATACTTTTGGCAAGTTAAGTAGAAGTTGATTTAGTAGTTTGGAAGATATGTCACTTGCTCAATGATTTCAAGTATAAAGAGATGTTTCGGGTAGCAGGTTAGTGCTATTTGATTGATTCGATAGGCTTTTTTGTTTGGCCGAGTGGTTGATGACTTGTTCGAATCGACAGGACACAGTTTAGGTTTGAGGGGTGATTAGTTATTTTTTTAGCACTAGGTGGTCCCAACCTAAAGGGGGGATACACCGATCTAAGGGGTGATTAGTTATTGGTTGTTTTGATAAGTTCAGTTAGGTTTACCTGAGTGGTTGGTCGTTTTTGGTTGATTCGATTGAGCAATTAGATTTGGCTGAGTTGTGTTGTTTATCTATAATATATAATCTAAATTAATAAATTGAAAATCTGAAATTTTATAGACACCGTAGCGAAGCGCGGGTAAATCGGCTAGTTTATAAATTTATTGCTTTTAATAAAAGTTATATCTATGATTATAAAAAGTATAGTATTCTAACGGCAATTAAATGTCATTTCAGCTGAGCGTTTTGGTTTTATTTGTATAATGTAATAGGCTCATAGGTTTTAATAAATGGTTAATAGTTTTGGTTGACTAAAATTCACAATTGTTTTGGCTGAGTGGTGGTTGGTGGATTTAGGTTGATTCAATGGGCATAATGGTTTCAGATAAGTGATTGATGGATTTAGTTAATTCAATAATCCAATTGATTTTGCTGAACTATTAATGGTTTTTGGTTGATTCAACAGGCTCAATCGTTCAGGTAAGTGTTTTATTTTTTAGTTAATGCAATAGGTTCAATTGGTTATGTCTGAGTGGGTGGTGGCTTTATATTGTTTCATTAGATCTTGATTTCTTCTTAATTTTATTGATAGCTATCTACCAATATTTAAAACAAGTGGAGGTACACGCGTTGCCTAGGTTTATTTATTACCATATGATTTGAACTGATTACTTTAGGTTTTATATTATAGATAATCTGAAACCGCTTACTCATTACCATTGAACATATCAAACTGATTAATCATCAATTACTTAACCAATACTTTTTGAACCTATCAAACCAAACAAAGATCAACGACCACTTGGCCAAGACCAATTGAATCTATCAAATTACTCTAATACCATTAAACCACTTGGCAGAGCTAAAGAACCTATAAAATCAACCAAACCCTACCAATTACTCAACTAAAACCACTTGAACGTAGGAAACAACAAAATTTCACCAACTCCTCGGCCAAATAAAAATCAAGCTTTATCAAATTAACCAAAAAGTTTACCAACAATCAGCTATTGCAATAAAAAAATAAAATTAGTAAAAAGCCATTAACCACTTACTCAGAACCATTTGATCTATCGAGTTGAAAAGGCATCAACCACTCATCCCATTAAAACTGAACCTATTAGACAATCAGTACCACCAACTGCTAACCGAAACATCTATATTTACAAATCATTATGTGTATATATGTGAGAATCATCTTTTAAACTACTATACTAATCTCAACCTAACTCGGCACAAATATTCTATAAATTAGGAGAAACAACATTGTCAGAAGATTTTCAGATGGTTTCTTCTCATGATGTCAATTTAGTTTTAACTAGTTAGTTTTGGAGGACTGAATAATTATCTAGTTTTGATGATGGTAGTTGAGCAATCTTAGAGGAATCCGCTAGATTTGGTAGCACCAGGAAACATTTTGATTTCAACTTGGTGTAATCTAATTACTGACAACTGAAGCCAAGGATAATTGAGGAGGGTCATATTATCAAGCTACTTATAGTTGCTGGCAGATCAAATGCTGAGGATTACTAATAGAAATGTGGCTGGATACTTACAATTCTGCAAAGGATTAAACAGAGAAAATTTGTGATTAAGATTACCTGCTTGGTTGAAATGAAGGTCATCAGCTGCAATGAGGAAAATAAGGGCAACAAAGAGTGAGAGGGTATCTTTTTGGTAAGAGGGATTGCAGTGTGACTCTGCAATGGAACTTGTATTTTGTGTAGACCCCTAGCGGTATCAGCAGTTAGATACTGCTATATTAATAAAGATTGTGGTTACTGAAGTGATTTGATTCTATTTTATATTTTATCCTGTATGTGTGTGGATTTTCGATCATCATATTGCTCTCCCATTGTATCAGTGGTAATTACTCCTATGCAACCATCTGCCAGATTGTATTTCCTTTGCTGGATTTCTAACTTTGGTGCTCACTACAGGGGGCCCACTGAAACAACTTTAAGAAACACAACAACCTGGCACTTTGGTAAGTTCTAACTATCTCTGTCAAGCCCTTGTGGCATTTTGCAAAAAAATAGCATTGAACCCTTAGAAACTTCTAATGAGGAACCTGCCCTTTTTACCATGAGCGTGTCATCTAACTTTGGCACTTCTTGATGTAATTACATTTAGCCGCCTGTTCAGTACTCAAGTAAGCTCAGTATGGATGGTCAATGGACATCACATACACTCAGCTCCATCATAAAATGGAGTGTCTCCTTTGGGAATACTGCTTTTATGATGGGGACACCATCAAGAATTTTCTGAGAATGTTTTTTAATCAGTGAGATCAGGCTCAGAAATATAAGTTATATATTTCTTACTTGGATGCACCACCACTGGCCTGATGTGCCGTCTCACCTTGCAAGGGGCAGTAGAGTACTTCATCACCTACGTACAGCCTTTCAATTTACCAGCTCCTGAGAGTCCTGGCTCATCATAACATCAAGATTGGGGACGTGATGTAGTTTGCCTAGGCACGACAAAACTACAACTGCCTTTTGTTGGAGCATCTCAAGCAGATGTTTTTGGAGGTCAAGGGGCGATTGTCCAAGTGCACAACCACATTGTTGATTCCCACAGTCATATGGATCATTTAGTGCCCCAGTTAACCTAGTAGCTGCTGAGAGTCATAGGAGAGTTGTTGAACCAGCGAGGCCTTACACTGGACTGGATTAAGGATGTTACTATGGTAGGAGGGATCACTGAGCGATTTATGCAAGAAATGACTGACTGGGTATCAGGCATCAATTGCCACAGTGGCCTGCATCTGGGACTGCATCAACTAGTTGGAGCGGTGGGTCACCAACCAAGTCAATTCCATTGCAATTGACCTCAGCCAGCTTCAAGGTAAATAGATTTATCACTGCGCCATTAAAACCCCAGGTGTGTTGTTCCTCATGTCCGCCAAATATGGGAAAATTTTATATTGGTTAGCTCAAGTAAAGGGTTTTAACGATATCAATAGAGCTTGGGCTGTGACCTTCCATTTCTTAAGTTATTAGAATAAACTGATCTCAGATTTAGCTTGGATGATCTGCAATGATATAATGAAGAGCTACTCCAGGAATGAGTCACCTTAGTGAGTCAACTTGATGATGCGTCCCATCAGGATTGTGAAAATGAATGTCAGAATTCCAGACTTCAAGGAACCCTTGACAATGTGGTTTAGCGTCTCCAGAATCTAGAGTGGAAACTGGCTGCTAAGAAGGAATTCTGCCATTATCTACAAAAAGAGGTCAATGAGACTTAACAAGACGCCAAGGAAGACGTTGTCAGTGCAATTCAGTTATAGCAGAAATAATCGTGGAAGAACTTTTTGCTGCTCAGGTTGGGGAGAGGAGTTGGGCTGAATATACCGTCAACTCTGGGGATTATACTATAGGTTCATTAGCAAGCTCTTCCCAGTTGCGCTGTAACTCTATCTGAGGATGTCACCACTTCCCTCAAGACCGCAGCAGAACCAAGTTCTGCCCACAACCTATATATACTCCCCATATGGGGGCTACGTTCTCCATGCAGGAGACAGCTCAGTTTGCTCCCAGAACACACACCCTGGAGCTAGAAGAGAGTGTGCATGTTGAAAGCTGCCCCAGTTAATTGGGGAGGAAATATACATGGTTTTTTTTCAAGTGCTTTAAATTTACCATTGAGGGAGCTTCAGACCACCGCATTGCAAAGCTAAATATCTACACCCTAGATGCAGAGTGTCAATAAGGTCATCTGATACCTGGAGGACAGCTCAGTGACTTACCAGGAAGTCAAAGATAATGTGTTAGCCAGTTTGGAGGGATGGAAAATTGGCTCAACATAAAGCCGCTTTTAATTGACAATTGGGTTTTGGTAGAATAAAACCCTTATATAGTTTGCTTATTACTTCACTTTAGAATCACACGTGTTGGTATGGGCGGGGACATTGTCTGAGGCCGATGTTGGTATTGCTATGACTATGGCAGTGAAACTACATCAGGATCTTTTTAACGCGGTGGCCCCTGTTTTGCAAGGTAATATCCCTTTATTTTGGATAGTCAACTATCTGCAGCATTTGGCCGCAACGTTCAGCCCACACAACTTGGACTGCAAGCCATCAATGGCTGTGGCTGGATCTTCTTTGGCAAGTGGGCAGCACCGCCAACTTATAATCTGCTGGACAATCCGTGGTTAAATTACAGTCTGCTGGCCAACCCACGGCCACTCTATAACTCTCCACCTCACTCTTGGACAGCCTATAACCCTCAGCCTGGACCTTTAAATGACAGTCAGAGCTGGGAACTCTTTCAGGATAACCTAGGTTCAAATGCAGACAACACGGACACTACTGGTTAGCTGCACATCAAGCGGAAAGTCCATGTAGTGCAGCCAAATATGTATGATCAAGGAAAAGATCAAGTGGAGTAGAGAAGGGACCTTACATTTCCACTGCTTCGAATTCAATTATCTCACCTGAATCTAGTAAGATGCTCCACGTCAGCCCCTGTGCCCCCAATGATGTATTTCTCTGTTGACAAATCACTGATGATGTACACATGTTAACTCGCTCCTAAGTGTCATGAAAATGGCAGAAAAAGTTTAGACCGGCATGCCAGTCAGGATGCGTAAGCACCCAAAAAGCAAGCCAGAATTCCAGAGGCATTACCACACAAACGATGTTGTATGGAGCCAGACATAGGGAAATGATAAATCGTTGGTGCAAGACAATAGTGAATAACAACCTGAGAATGAACCAAATTGAGGCCACCCCAGACCCTGGAGGTCTTACTGCAGGGGGCGGTACCACAGGTATGGTTTTGATAAAGTCGCTGGTAGTTGGAGTTAATTCAACTGGGGGGACATGGGGCATATCCTTGCTTGAAGATGGTGGATGTAAGGCCACAAGATCCCAGTATATTGTTGGCGAAAGTTTATAATGACAGGGTTAAGTTGCCAGAAGTATCTAGCTCAAAGAATCCAGTTTATGATGGTGGGGGCCATAGTGACCATTAGTACTTGTAGAGCCCATCTGGTATACAGGCTGATGGGCCACCAGAGAAAAGCCATTGGGAATTCAGCTGGAAGGATATCAATAAAATCTAAATTGATAGATTTTTGAGGCAAAATTTTATTGTAAAGGAAAGTGAAGAAAATTGACCAACAATTTTCTCAGTGCGATGCAACTGATTAAATAGTGGTCAATTGATGTGGGGACAAGCTAAGATCAAGACCCTCAATTTTGACCTAACTAGCAAATTATTCAGAAATGGGGTCAGATAAGTTCACTGGGAACTGACATCAAAGGATTTGGTGGCAGACCAAGTCGCTGTCAGTTTGACCTTGAATGCTCAAACTGAGGCTTGACTGCATTTATGACAGTTGTGTGATGGCGTTTGGCTCAACAAGCAGTGGGAATCCCCCAAGGCCACCCCACGTAGGGGAAGTTCCAATTGGTTGTGAACAGGTTTAGGAGGCCAGCCCACCCATGCCCAGTCGCTGGGCCACTCATTCAGTCAAAGGCGTTGCATTGGCCACAACACCCAATTTTTCAGCAGAGAGCTTTGAACCCTAATCAATGGTGCCCAATGCTACTACCTGCATGTCAGGGATCACCCCCAACGATTTTGGGAGGGGGTTAATTTTGCAATCATGGTTTTGGCCAAATCAAAACCTTCAGCAATTCCAGCCAATGAATCAGTCTTCATCCCTTTTCAACTATATGGGATCAATCATTGGGCTTGTTCCCACTCAATTTTTGACTGATCGACTTCATTTTGGTGATCTTGCCAAATTTACATGATTAGATGTACTAGTTCTGCCAAGGTGAAGGTGGGCACTGGCGGAGGGATCTGAAGAGGGAGGGCTGTTACCCAGCACTCGTCTACCACATGGACGAGGTCACCCTGGGTAACAAGGGGTACAGCCACCTTCTTAGGTACCTTCTTACTCAGAAATGTGAAAAGAGCCCAATCTATGCACAGGGGATGTTCCCCAGGACTTACATTACCCTTTCCTTTTTCCAAAGGAAGGGCACCACCACTTAGAAACTGCACGAGGGCCACATTCTTGTGCGCCTTGGGTAACTTGATCGCCATTACAGTCGCGATTTTTTGGGGGGGTGGGGAGCTTCAGGGTGGGATTCATGGAACTCTTTGACCAGTTCCATACAGTTAGCGCAATTGTGAGCCTTGACCCAACTGTTCTCATAAGCCGGATACCCTTTCCAAGCCACAAGGTATTGAATGGACTGATGGGACTTATGGGATGCCAGGATATTCTCCACTTTGGCCTCTTCCACATCTTTGATAATGATCAGCTCAGGCTCCGTGGGAGCCATGCCCTTAAAGGGCAACAACTGAGAGACGTGGAAGATGGGGTGCTGTTTCCAGTGAGCTGGAAGCTTTAACCAGAACGCACTGTTACCCAAGACTTCCTCTACTAAATGGGGACCTGAATGCTTACTTGAAAACTTGCAGGAGGGGACTTGCATATGTAAATGACATATATTGAGCATAACATAGAAGCCCACCGTTATGTCATGACCTGGAAGGCACTTTTAATCTGCAAACTGTTTGTAGTCTTCAATAGTTTGGTGAGGTGTTCCCGCACTAAGGATTGAGTAGACCTAATATGTTCACATGATCCGCGGCAGCTTGGACCTCAGACTGCAAGCAGAGTCTGACTGAAAAGGAAGGATTATAACCCAATGTCGCTTCATAAGGAGAAAATCCTGTGGAAGCGTGAGTCCCATTGTTATAGGCAAATTGAGCAAGGGGAAGTTTGTTAGCCCAGGTGTCCTGTGCGGCTGCAGCATAGCAACGAAGGTACTGTTCAAGGACTTGGTTAACTCACTCGGTCTATCCATCAGACTGGGGATGATACACCGTGGAGTGACAGGGGGAGATTTTTAGAATAGATAAGAGTTCGCTCCAGAACCGTGCCATGAACTGTGACCCACAGTCACTGGTGATCTCCTGTGGGAGGCCAAACATTGAGAACACATGGTGCACAAAGAGGCGAGCAGTTTCCTCTGACGTAATTGTGGAAGTACAATGAATAAAAAGGGAAAATTTAGTGAAACGATCCACCACCACCATAGACCTGTTAGAGCAGGGGAGTTTGACAATAAAATCCATGGACACCGATGTCCATGGACCCTCCACCTGCTGTAAGGGGTGTAGAAGCCCATTTCTACCAGATTGATCTGACTTAGCCTGAGCACAAGTAATGCAATCGATGATCCAGGACAGAACCTCCTTGGTTAAACCTGCCCAATTGTAGGTCCACTTGATCAAGTCAATGTGAATTATTATTTCCTGGATGGCCAACCATGGGGGATCATGATGTGTACGAAATACCTCAGTTCTGAAAGGAGGGGGAACCCAAATTCATGACCAGAAATAAATAAGAACCTCCTCCAAGGATTATAGAGAGTGCTTATATTTTTGGTGGGACAATTTGCTCAACCAACTCCACACCCTCAGGGCAAGCCATTTGACCAGCCAAGACCTGAGTAACTAGTGGGGTGTCATGGTCCAGAGCGACAGAAGAGATGACAGGGGGAATAATTGACAGGATTTGAGCAGCAGGAATCATGGTAATGAGGTCCACTTCCTCCAGGTCTGATGGACAGTGGGTGAGGCTGCGGCTGAGAAAATCAGGAAGTACGTTAAGCGCACATTTTATTAATTCATATTTGAAATTGAATCTGCACAAGTCCTGATAGGTTCATTCTTGTCAGTGCGCCAATTTCTGGTGTTTACAAAAATATAAAAAGAGCCTGGTGATCCATGCGGACTGTTAACTCATGCTGAAAACCTTGTAACAGATACCTCCAATGAGTTAATGCCCATGCTACAGCTGCCAACTCCTTGTTGTAGATGGCCTAAGGCTGCTCCGTAGAGGTAAACTTTTGGGAAAAATAGGTGACCGTATGTTCCATGCCATTGTGCTCTTGGAGTAACACTGCCCCCACTGCCACTGAGGAGGCATTGAATGCAACAATATACAGCTTGGTGGGATTTGCATGCTTTAAGACAGGAGGAGATAAAACACCTCTTTGATCAATTTGAACGCCTTCTGGAATTTGGGCGTCCAGAAAAATGGTATGTTCTTTCCAGTGAGTGAGTGGAGCGGGGCAGCTAGCTGGGAAAGAGCCGGGGAAATTTTTTTTTAAGAAAATGATGGTTCTTAAGAAACTCCATAATTGTTTCAGGGTTGTCAGGTTTGGCCATTCTCGGATAGCATCCAACTTATTGGGAGGAATTGCGTAGCCATCTTTAAGGAAGAGGTTCCTAAGAAAGGTAACTTCCTCCTTATAGAACTCACATTTGGAAGGCTTAACAAACAAGCCTGCTTTATGCAAGGCGGCCACGACTGCTTCCTAGTCAATAGCGTGTTGTTTGGGAGTTGGGGAATGAACCAAAATGGTGTCAATATATGTGACCGCACAAGTAAAAGGGAGGTCACCCAGTAAACTGTCAATCATATGTTGAAATGTAGCGGGAGCATTCTTCATCCCAAAGGGCATTACGCAGAATTGAAAAATGCCTTGCTTCATTCAGATCGCTGTTAACCATTCTTTCCCTTTCATTACCCAAATCTGGTTAAAGGTGTTGACAAGATCCAGCTTGGAGAACACACAAGATTTAGTGATTGCCTGGCTTATCATCTGCTCCAAAGGTATGGGGTAGAGGTCATGAACTGTTACCTTTTTTAGATATCCATAATCCACGCAGGGATGGAGGTAACCATCAGCTTTTTTGGCAAAGACAATGGGAGACGTGACTGGCAATGTCTCCTTAAAAAACCACCCTTTTCTCAACATATCGTCCAACCAAGTGTTGAGCACAACCTCCTCTTCCGCTGTATGGGGGTACAACGGGCAGTTGATATTCATAACTCCACTGTTGTATGAAATCCCAAGTCAAATTTAGTGTGAAAAGGTAGATGATCTGCTTTTTCAGAATCGAAAATACTTCAATAACACAATAAACTTTCCAGAAAATTGGTCGGTATGCCCACAGAAGAGATGAGGGAAGTGATAGAACTGCAACCTTGAGTTTTCTTAAGAGTGTTGATCAGGGAAATTCACCCTCCAATTTATCATAAATGAATGACAGCATGTTAGACTCCAGGTGGATCTTGACATGTTGTCAGCACCACCATCTCACTCCTAAGATCACTGGAAAGAACAAGTTTGGCATAGAAGAAAATCAATCACAGAAGCTAAACTGATGTACTGAAAAAGGTACTGGCTGATGGACAACATATGATGTCTGGGAGGCAGAAGAATCCACTATCACCGATGGACCTGCATCCATGTCCAGTTCTAATTGTTGGGCTAACTTGAGGCTCATGAAATTACCCGTGGCTCCAGTGTCTACCAGGGCCTCGAAGGAGACATGATGGGATCTGATACTAATCTTTATAGGCAATAAGAAATAAGCAAAATTCTGTTTATTGGAAGATTCAGGCGCTTCTGTTGTGACTGAAGAAATAGCCAGCAAATCGGGGGTAAGGTTGGGAGCTTTTCCTAGTGTAAAGATGGGGAGGACGAGGGCTTGAGAACCAGCTTCCTCTATCTGGGCTTTTACTGATTCATTTATAGGTGAATCAGGATCAGCCAACTCTGGCGCAGGAGTAGTAACGGGCTCATAAGATGGAACTATCCCTGGTTCAATGGTAGACACTACGTACGCATCATCATTGGGTAATCCTAACATAAAATTTCCCTTTTGATAATGGGAAGCGTGGAGAGGGGAAGGCATTGATGGTAGTCGTGATGGCACATATTTGATCTACCGTTCCTTTTGAGGTGGACCAAACCTCATGATGAGCAGAAACTGAATCCAAACCTGCTCTAAAGATTGCCTGAAGCATATCATTAGAGAGGTCCAGTGTGGGAGCCAGTTCATGGAAGGTAGAGATCAAAGAAGCCAAACTAGGGGCTTCAGCCATAGTATAGAGCCATTTGAAAAAGTGGTCTGAGCATGACACAGGGGGTTTCAAGGCAGCCAATATGACGGCAATCAGTGAAGTGGGATTCCCACTTGTGAGGAAGAGGGCAGAAGGCCTCTAACCCACCGACAGGCGTCCCCTTCCACAGCGTCCAATAAAGCAACCCCTTGTTGGGCATGAGATAACTCAGTGGCGGTGTTAAGGGCAATTGCCAAGCGCATCTGCACCTCAGCGAGGGCGTTGAGAACTTGATTTACTATCTCTCAGGTTGGGACATGTGAACTTTCCTCTGGGCTATTATGAGGGGGAGGGGTAGTAATCCACACAGCTCAGCCGCCCTGAAGAAATTTCTCCAGGGTAGAGCGGATACTACTCCCAAAATTGGCAAGTGACCAAACAAACAATAAAAAGCAGACTACTGATTGCATATTCATTTGGTAGAGGGTAACCACTGCAACGCCCACCTTGAAGAGTAGGGCGGAAGTGGCTGGAAACAATGGTTGGTCAATTATGTCATGAAAACGGCAGAAGAAGTTTAGACCAGCCTGCCAGTCAGGATGCGTAAGCACCCAAAAGCAAACCAGAATGCCAGAGGCATTGCTGCACAAATGACGTTGTATGGAGCCAGGTATTGGGAAAAAATAAATCGTTGGTGCAAAACAATAGTGAATAACAACCTGAGAACGAACCAAATTGAGGCTGCCCCAGACCCTGGAGGTCTTACTGCAGGGGGCGGTACCACAGGTATGGTTTTGATAAGATCACCAGTAGTTGGGGTTAATTCAACTGGGGGGACAAGGGGGCGGATCCTTGCTTGAAGATGGTGGATGTAAGGCCACAAGATCCCAGTATATTGTTGGCGAAAGTTTATAATGACAGGGTTAAATTGCCAGAAGTATCTAGCTCACTGAATCCAGTTTACGATGGTGGGGGCCATAGTGACCATTAGTACTTGTAGAGCCCATCTGGTATACAGTCTGATGGGCCACCAGAGAAAAGCCATTGGGAATTCAGCTGGAAGGATATCAATAAAATCTAAATTGATAGATTTTTGAGGCAAAATTTTATTGTAAAGGAAAGTGAAGAAAATTGACCAACAATTTTCTTAGTGCTATGCAACTGATTAAATAGTGGTCAATTGATGCGGTGGCAAGCTGAGATTGAGACTCTCAGGTTCGACCTAACTGGCGAATTATTTGGGAATGGGGGCAGATAAGTTCATTGGGAACTGACATCAAAGGATTTAATGGCAGACCAAGTTGCTGTCAGTTTGACCTCAAATTCCTGAACTGAGGCTCAACTGCATTTATGACGGTTGGTGCAATGGCATTTGGCCCAACAAGCAGTGGGAATCCCCTAAGGCCACCCCATGTAGGGGCAGTTCTAATTGGTTGGTAACAGATTTGGGATGCCCAATCTGCCCATGCCCGGTTGCTGGGTCATTTAATCAAAAGCATTTCATCAGCCGCAACACCAAATTTGCTGGCAGGGAGCTTTGAACCCTCATCAATGGTGTCCAATGCTACTACCTGCATGTCTGGGATCATCCCCAACAATTTTGGGAGGGGGCTAATTTTTGTGATCATGGTGTTGACTGAATCAAAACTGTCAGCAATTCCAGCCAATGAATCAGGCTTCATCCCTTTTCAACTATATGAGATCCAGGCATTGGGCTTGTTCTCACTCAACTTTAGACCAATCAACTTCATTTCAGCGATCTTGGCAAAAATTTCCCCGATTAAATGTACCAGTTCTGCTGAGGTGAAGGTGGGCACTTGGGGAGGGATCCGAAGAGGGAGGGCTGTTACTCAGCGCTCATCTACCATGTGGGTGAGGTCGCCCTGGGTAACGAGGGGTACAGCCACCCTCTTCAGTACCTTCTTACTCAGAAATGGGAAAAGAGCCCAATCTATGCACAGGGGACGTTCCCCAGGACTTACACTAAGCTAAGGAGGCAGCTGGGGTAGAGATCTATCAAAAATTCAAAACCCTATGCTTGTCAAATATTAGAGTAAAAATCAGTAGATTAACTTATGACCCTCTTTATGGTGGCCACACTGAAAGGAGTGAATGCCGCCGTCTCTGTGGAGTGGATCACTAAGGAATACCCCCAGATCGTGCAAGTATCATGCATTTCCTTGATAAGAAGGACTTCCAATTTACACATATTAATAAATTGCAATTATTATTATTCTAAGTGTACCTATTGTAATTTTTGCAAAAAACATTTTGTGATCATAAACACTGGAATAACGGTTAACATAGTGTCAACAAAGTTGGTAATTAAGATTCCACTGAAACCCAATATGGAACACTGTGTGGTATATGGGACCACTGAGGCGAAATTGCACTATTTTGGAGGGGGCATATAGTTTGCTGCCTCTTCATTTTAGGTCAATTGCAGTCTCAACAACAGCAATCAAATTGCCAAATCACAATTAGACATGTTTATTGGAGCCACATTCATGCGCCAGTTTGGTGCAATGGTTGATATGGTGGAGGAAACCTTTGATATCCTGAGCCAATGGATCCCCATCTACTTCACCTTAAGTGGGGTAACACAGGATTCCACCCAAGATGGTCAACTTAATATTGTGTACTGTGATGGCATAGTCCCCATCCGCTATCAGTGGTTATAATAGTGGACTAGGGTTCTTTACTATTCAAAAGTTATATTAGTACAAAGGGATACATCTACAATTGGCAAGTGCCCTAATGATACCATCTGGCATCATGTTATAGTAGAGATGGAGCTTGAAGTAGAGATACCAGAGGTGTTGTACAGGGAGGTCCTCAGCCCTTATCAACAATAACACTTCAAACCACATGTGGCTCTAGGATTACTAGTATCTGGCCACAGGGAGATCAAAGTGCTACAGGCCAACCTGCAAAAGAAGCATCTAATGGTACAGAAGCACCAGGTGGTGGTTTATCTACACCTGACCTCCATCAACAAGGTCCTCCGTCTCTACAAATGTGGCTCATTGGAAGATCTTGGCCTCTTCATTAAGACCTCGGCCGATGTAATGACAGTGATTCCACATAAAGTTTTGATGGGGTATTGAAGGGGCAACAAGATTGAGCGATGGCATTAATTGAGAAATATTGGGCAATCTTCATATCCAATGACCATTATTTAGGATGTGCTCATGGTGTTGTCCATCGAGTGGACACAGGGGCCACCCTCCTATTTGGTCTCATCTGATCTGCCACTCAAGAGCTGCAGAGGAAGCAGTTTCTGCCGAAATAAGGAAACTTCTGGATCAGGGAATGCTGGAGCCATCTAAGAGTCCTTGGGCTTCACCTGTGTTAATCATTAAAAAGAATTATGGAACTAACTGGGTTTAATTGACTAATGGAAACTTAACAAAATCACTAAAAATGATTCATACCTGCTGGCTCAAATCAATGTTGCTCTAGGTCGCTTAGTGATGCTCAAAATTTTCAGCTATGGACCTGATATTAGGTTACTGGAAATTTGAGTTACCTGTGGTGGAACTGAAAATGTGCCATGATTACCTCCAAAGGGCTATTCCATCCCACTCATATGCCGTAGGGGCTATGTAAGACCCTGGCTATGTTCTAAAGAGCCATGGTCACTATTCTGAGGGGACCTGAAATTGTTGTGCATACTTGTCTACCTTGATGACACTAATGTCTGCTTGCGGACATTTAAAGCATTTATTATTTGGAAGGGATATTTTGTGGCTTGCAGAGCTTAACATACATATCAAACCTTGTAGATGTCTTTTTCAAAGAACAACTGGAATATATCAAGTTTGTAGTAGACGCCAGAGGACTTAGACTGCAACCAGCCAAGGTAGAAGCCATCAGGAAGATGGCCCAACCTAGTACCAAATGAGATCCCAAGTATTTTCAAGTATGGTCAGTTATTACCAATGCTCCATTCCCAATTTTAGTTGTATAGGGACCGCTCTTTTAACTTCAAAAAAGGGATGCCACGCGAAGTGGATGGATTGATGTCTTAGTGCTTTCAACATTCTTTGGATGGCGTTGATCAGCGATCTGGTGCTGAAGTATCCAAAATTTAAAAAGGAGTTCACCATTCAGACTGACGCTTCCCTTTCTGCCGTGGGAGCAGTATTGTCTCAGCGGGATGACAATGGAGTGGAGCATCCCATCACTTATTGCAGCCAGAGTCTAAACTGTCACAAGTAGAATTACACATTGATTGAGCGGGAGCGCCTATCAGAAATTTATGATTACAAACTGTTTTGAGTGTATCTTCATGGAGTGAAGTTCAAGGTTGTGACCAATCACGCTTCATTATGCTAGTTACAGAACCTGCGGGAGATGGAGGGGTGCCTCACATGGTGGGAGCTCAAGCTTCAAGTATATAATTTTGAGATACTTCACTGGCTGGGTACAAAAGCACCAGAATGATAACTGCTTATCATAACTACCAGCCATTGACATTATGGCGGATCTCACTGATATGATGTACAAAAAATGACCAGTGGCAAGTATGCTGATGAATCACCTCAAGTCATTTAGATATTAGCAGAATGAAGGGCTTATAACTCTTTGGGGAATGGTTAGCTGTATGAAAAGATTGGTGGGGCTATATTGAGTTTTTTAAAGCCCTCTGTCTGACTGGGCAGTATTTTGGATGCACACAAAGTGGTAGGGCATGTCAGGCTAAATATAATGTTGAAATTCTTGTGGCCACGATATTACTGTGAAAGTATACAATTTAATGTGATCAAAATTTTCTCTTGTTGTCATCAATACCAAGTGAAGAAAACCTTTCACCAGAAAAACTCCTATTGTCTGATGAAATACCACTTCACTTGGAATATGGTATCCATTGACATTGTTGATCCCTTGATGATGGGAAAAATCGCTCTAAGTACATCATTGTAGCAATAGATCATTTGATGAAATGGGTAGAGGCACGGGTGATCTGAGATTTGTTGTGGTAACTGCTGCCAAATTTATATCGGAGTGCGTCATCCAACAGCATGGTTGCCCTCACTTCATTCTCAAATACAATGAAACAAATTTCACTTTTAATGTCTCTCTAAGTCGAACGAATAAATGGCAATCTGTGGGGTACTAATGACTCCATACCACCCTGAATCCAATGGAACTGTCAAGTAAGTTAATGAAACTTTAGTGAATATCCCTAGGAAGCTTGTGAGGAATCAGTTAACTGACTGGAGCACACTTCTCTCCACTGCAGTTTTTGCATATAACATTAGCTACCACTCCATGGTGGGATATAGTCACCAAGTTGCTCTATGGGAGGCACCCCAACCTTCCCCCACTACTCCACTCTTGTGTAGAGGAAACCGATGGAATAAATCTGCAACTTATTTGACAACTCTGACGTCCACGCTTATCAATCTCCAGACTGAAGCGTACTTGATAAGTTTGGCCAAGAATACAAGGGAGCACGATTTTAATCAATTCTGGTGTATCAGACTTCCACTGTTTGAGATATTAAAGTGTGTTCTGTTCCACTATCAGCATGGATTAGGTCACTTGAATAAGTTAGCTAGCATCTGGATTGAATTTTTTGAGATGATTGAGACAACAGACACTGGTGCCTACACAATTAAGGATCCGTCAAGCGGTCAGATCATCAACTGAGTGCATGTTAAGTTCTTTCAGACATATATCCAATAAAAAACATGGAAGGCCATATATAGCTAATATGGCGATTTAATATTTAAAGTGAAGAATGAATCTATGGTGGAATGAGGAAGGTTTCACTCCCAGATATGAAAGTGATCTCCACAGACAGGTTGATGGAGGGCAAGATGTAGATGATGCATCAGATGAATACCACCTTGTTAAGGGGGAAAATATCAGAAACTAACCAGATGTTTTCTTCCCATGATGCCAAGTTTATAGTTTAACTAGTTAGTTTCGTCAGAATGAATGATTATCTGGTTTTGAAAATGGCAGTCAAGCAATCTTGGAGGATTCTGCCAGATTTTGTAGCATCAGGAAGTTTTTGATTGTAATTTGTGTAATTTGATTACTAGCGACTGAAGCTGAGGATAATTGAGGTTAGGTCAAATTATCAAGTAATTATTTTCTGGCAGATCAAATGCTGAAGATTACTAATAGAAATGTGGCTAGATACTTACAACTCTGCCAAAAATCACACCAAGAAAATTAGTAATTGAGATACCTGCTTGGTTGAAATGAAGGTCAGCGGCTACAGCAAAGAAGATAATAGTGGTGACAAAGAGTTAGAGGAGGATCTTTGTTGGTTGGAAAAACTTCAGTGTTTTTGCAGTAGAAATTGTAAATTTTTGTAGGCTTTTAGAAGTATCTAAAGTTGGATACTACTATAATAATAAAGATTGTAGTTACTGAAGCAGTTTGCTTCTATTTTATATTTTATCATGTTCATTTATGGAACAGCAATCATCATATTGCTTTTAAATTGTACCAGTAAGTAATTACTCCTGCGCAACCATCCACCAGATTATATCTCCTTGTTGGATTTTTTAACAAACTTAAACATGTATTTTAAAGCCATTATACAAAAAATCAATTAAAGTTACTATTAAAAATGAATAGACAATTAAGTCAAGCCAACATATCTTAAGGTGTAAGCGCTTAAATTGAACTCAATTAAAAACTATTAAAAATTGCAGAACTTAACATCTTATTGTCCTAAGCAAAACCAAAGTAAATTAGACACACAATACTTTTTTAATAAATTTAATTACTATGTTGGCTCATCATTTTATTTTTATCTTTAACTATTGCTTGCAATATCAGTTTTAGCTATCTATATATAAATAAACCACTAAACTGCTTAGCTAAAGCCATTGAACATACCAAATCAATCAATCAATCACTAACTGATTGGTAAAACCAAACCAAACTTATCAAGCTAACCAAAAACCACTAACAACTTACCAAAACCAATCACTAACCATTTACTAAAATAATAAAGCTTATTAATCAATCTAAACCACCATCTGCCTTTAGAAACCATTAAAACTATAATCAACTTAATTCTAACTTCTCAGCCATAAAAATATACCAATCACCATTAAAACATATAAAATTTTCACTTCTTAGATATATAAAAATTATTTTTTACTACTTTAGAAATGATTGTACTAAATCAGAAGCCTTAGCAGGCATGCACACAACAACTCAATAAAGTTTCATTGCAATTGGATAAATGTTTTAAGGATACATATGGTACAAACAAAGAAACAAAGAAAGAAACATTATATTTACCTAACTTTAATAAGAAGAGGTTCTCAATTTGACTATATATATCTCTTTCTATATTTGTTTCCCGCATAACTCTAAAAAACTAATGGACTAATTTGGATAAACTTTTTATAAAAAAGAGGATGCTCCAACTTAGGCACCATTCTAATTTTATAAGGATTGGTCCAGTATCTGACCAGTAGTTAATATATATTAAAATTTATAAGAAGCAATGCATCTCAATTGTGAGACTAGTTTATTGCTGGATAAACTAATTTTGGTATTGTCAAAGCAATAGCTTTATATCAAGTTTTTATAATAAGAATAAATAGTTAACAGTGGATTGAAAAATGTGAAGATCATAGAGTATCTCTAGTTCTGGTTGGCTGTGCTGAATCAAGAATACCCTCTTAGTGCAATATCAGGATTGCAGCTTACTCAGGGCAGTTGTTCAATATCAGCAAGTAGACTAGAGCCCTGTGTGGGGTGATAAAGTAATAGATTACTGATAGATTAAATTAGCCTATTTAAATTAAAGTTATAATTATAGTATATAGTATATACTCAACTTGCTACCCTCCATTTATTTAGCTGGCATGCTTAATCTAATGATTTTGGGTATTTGAGTATAAAACTGATATTATTTCAATTTTTTAAGTAATTGAGGTGGGTCAACCTTGAGATAAATATACCACACCAGGATTTTTTATAGCCAGTACAGGTTTCAAACATGTGTTAAACAAAACCTGTACTAGAGTGGAAGCAGGAATTACTCTGCTAGGCTAACCACCTTTATATTAATTTTATAAGCTTTAAAAATTAATATATTTAAAATTATTCAAGGTGGGTTGACCTTGGGACAAATATACCACACTGAGAATTTTTCTAGCCAGTACAGGTTTTGAACTCGAAACCTGCACTAGGGGTGGAAGCAGTTTTATCTGCTCAGCTAACCACCCTTAAAAATTAAAGATTTGAACATTCCCTACCCACTGTGAATTAATGAAAAGCAATTACAATGCTCACTACAGGGGTTGAACCTATGACTTTAGCATTATTAGCACCACACTCTAACCAACTGAGCTAATTTTTTTAAAATTAATTAATTTAGTTGATATTGATTTGTTTGGCCTAATATCAAACTAGACCCTCTGATTGCTATCTATTTGGTTGTTGAGTAATTGACTGGACCTAATTGTCAGATATTTGATAGGGACATAATAATGTTAGCATGCTTAAAACTTATTATGGATCATATCAGATATCAGCAATTATGGATCAGGTATATTCTAAGCTTATGCAAAGCTTAGGATCCGCGGCCTAGCAATTTCACTTAATAATATTTGACTATGATGACATGGGCTCAAGGGCTTTGTTGGTTAGGTCAGACTTAAATTAAGTTTTGACTTAATGACTCAGGCATGTGGGCTTTGTTGGTCTATGTCAAAATTAGTTTTTAATGTCAGTCAAGTTTTTGATTGAATTAATTACTAATTAGTGATACAAATCGCCTTGGTATGTGCTGCCAATTACATGTGAAAGTGAATCAGTTCAGCTATTTTGAAGATGTGTCCAAAATGCCATCTTGAAAATGATGATGGTGTTTACTCTGACCCTGAGGCTGAGCAGGATGCCCTGAGTTGAAGTATTTGTAGATGTTCTTACAAACATTTTATGTGGCCAAGTGCCATTGAAAATGAGATGTCATGGGTAAGATGTGGTGAACATTGAACCCTATAAATAACCCTCAAGTTGATGCTAATAAAAAACATTCAACTACTGGACTAGTTTATAATTTAACTTATAAACTTTTTGTGTTTAGTACTTTCTTTTGTATTAGTCAATTTTTACTTGGGATCAGTAAGATCAGGGCAGCGTGCCATTGTCCAAGTAAAACAACAGGGTATACAATTTGATACTACCAAGAAGATATATATTAAATTATAATCACCATCCTGTCTATTGTCATCACACAATAGATGCACAAAACTTCATTCCACATCTGAAGAAGAACCAGCCCTCTGAAGCAGAACCAAAATTCAACAAGTGGCGCTCATGGCTGGGACTGCAGATGGTGATTGTGCTGAGCAGGGGAGCAATCCCAATCAATTATTCAGAACCATCACTGGGCCCAATGGGAATACTGAAATGACTGTGTCCCAGATTAATTGGGAGGATGTACCCATTATCACCTATCCTGATGAACCCATTTCACCTGAAGAGCTGGAACGTCTTGAACAACAGTTGTTAAGAGGGTATCAAATAGGACAAGGGCCTGCGGACAATAGTAGCAATCCTTTTTACTGCCAATGACAGCAAGATGTGTTGTGGATGAGATATCTTGCTCATCATCAATTAAGTGTAGCTCAGATCTGAAACAATTTAATTGGGATAGAGAATATCGCCCAATACTTAATTGAATTTGTACATCCCACCTCTAGAAATTCTCAGATGACAATCGCCCGCCATCATGCAGCCATTACTGAGTTGGTGAACTTCTCTCTCAACTCCAGCCAGGTGGGCCAAATTTTAAATGAGCGATTGGAAGCCAACTTTGCTGAGGTCCATTCTAGTTTGGAGGCAAATTACAACTTAGCCACTTGGGCTAATGACTGGGTAGCAGAATTAGCACAAGAGCTAAATGACAGATTGCATCCCATCTTTGAAAATTTCTTAGAGGAAAGAGGAGTCACCAAATCTTGGGTCAGCAATATCACTCAGACTTCTATTAATGCTTCAGAGTTCATGAGGCTTAATCACAAAGCCCAAGAGGTGCAGTTAAACCATAACGATGAATTTTGTGACCAGTATTGACATTTGAGCGCCCAAATTTCGCAGATGAAGGATGAATACACCGGAAAAATCAATTACTGGCAAACACAATTTGAGGACCAACGGGCGAAAAATGAAAAAATCAAGACTCTATTGATCATCTTAATCTACAGATCAATAATCTCAATGATGATGTTAATGTTATTAATGAGTCAAACAATAATCTCCATGGAGAATTGAACCAGTGCAAGAAGGCAATAAAAGAAAAGGACCAAGTGATTTCCACCTTGCAACTACAAGCTACTAGCCTGAATGAGGAAATTGCAAAATTAAAATTAAAAAACCAAAATCATGTCAATTGGGAAAATGAAATCAACGAGCAAATTTGAGCTCTGGATGATGGGCGTTGTCAGTGTGCTACAACCCACTTGACTGGAAATTCTTCCAAATATTATGAGGATGAAGCTTCAGAAATAGCTACCAAAATGGATGCTGGGCCACGTTGACAACTGCCTAGCAATATGATTGCTTTGGCCAACCCTAACACCTCAAACTGGGATATGATGCCCCAACGCCCTAGTACGCCTGGTTCTAGTCAACAAAGAAGTAATCGTGATAACCAGGAATGGGGAAGCAATAATTATAAACCAGCAAACCTGCCAGCCTTTGACAAGAATGGAAGTATTACCACATTTGTCAAACGCTTTGAAATGGCCATGCATGGGGCCAGCGACCATAACAAAGCAGCCACTATGATTAACTGCTTGGATGAGTGGAGCATTGAGTTGATTATGCCTCACATTAACAAAAATCCAACATATGCCAAAGTCAAGGAGGCTGTGCTTCATGAATTTGGAGGTCCAGAACAATGTCAACCAGAAAATCTAAGTTTATGAACATTTGCTTTAAGAAAGATGAAGCAATTGACAAATTTGCAGATTGATTCTATTGCAAAGCTCAAGTTCTCTTAGGCGCATGGGCTATGGTCAATTTTGACGCTAAGATTGCACTAGAGCATGCAGTAGAACCTTACCCTAATCTATCAAACACTCTATTGCCTGCTTTCATGCAAAACCTTGCAACATCTGAATTGGTTGACTATTTGCACAGATGCTCAAAAAATTATGGCCCTCCTAATACTGGTTACAGATTGGGACCCGCTGCCTTTGCTGGAAAGCCCTTCAAAACCAATAAGAAGATTGACAGTAATCCGCCTGTAAAAAATGAGCAAAACTCAAATGCAAGAGCCCCACAGCCAGTGAGTGAAATTACTTGCTTTAATTGCAATTGTAAAGGTCACTATGCTTCCCAATGCCATCAGCAAAATGTCAACGTAGTCCTTCCCAATACCATGCAGGAGGAGGGAAAAGAACAAGCACAATAGATGCGGGACGCTCTATTGTGCCTAAGACACTAGTCCCACCCAATTGACAAGAAAACGATGGCCACGGGGCCTCATTTAACAATGAAATCAATTCTATTTTAGTATCAAATGAAGATTCCTCAAACATACATGCGGTAACTCGCTCCCAGAGTAAGGTTGTCATACCTGAAGCCTCTGAAGTAGTCGCTAAACCCTATGTGCAACAAATACTTGAGAATATTCCAGCTGATGGGCTGAGCAATGCAGCAGATACCCCAAGCCTGAAAGGGGTCAATATAGCAATGCCAATCGACACATTCATCAATGAATGTCCCAGTATTGGGAATACTCTGAAGCACACTCTTAACTCCCTGGATTCTTCCCATATTCACTTAGTAAACTCTATTGATTCTTACTACTCTGAGTGCACTTATGTGGATATTCTGGTCAACAAGGTTAAAGTTGTAGCTATTGTTGATAGTGGAGCACCTGTAAACATTGTTTCCACAAAGCTGGTTAAGAAATTGAAAATAGCTCCAGACATTGACCATCATCAAGAATATGGGACCGCAGGCCTTAACAGCACTAAGAGTGAAGGAGCTTACAGCGCTTTGCCACTGCGATTTGGAGCTTTGGTAGTAGCTGCACCCGCTATAGTGCTTCCAAACGCCAATTATGACATATTAATTGGAACTAGTTTTTTAAGGACCTATGGGATCTCATGCAATTTTAAAGAAAACATCTTGACAATATTGGGCCAATCACTTCCAATTTATTACTCTCACAACAATATGAAGCCCACAAGCCATCATAGAAATTTTATCAATATATCTTATGCTGATGGGATAATACCAGTAGGGTATATTCAGCGGGGGAATCAAAGCCGCCCCATGCCAACTGCCATAAACAAAAATTGAGGAATACCTCTACGTGTGAATAAGGATGTGAACAATAGCTCCAGGCCATCAACTGGTTATGAGGACTGGGACCACACTGGATATTCCAGAAGGACTGTATGGGGAGGTTGTATCCCCATGGCATCATTCTCAAATGGAACCTAGTGTGGCGCCTGGAATACTTATACTGGGGCACAGAGAGATTGATGTCTTACTAGCAAATTTGACCAGCCAAAATATTAAGGTCAAGAAATATCAAGTAGTCACTTTTGTGCATCTGTTTCTGAGGGATGAGTTAATATCAGCTGTCAAATTTGGTGACTTATCTGAGTTCAGCTTACCACCAAAACCCTTGGGGCACATACTGTAATATCTTGAGAATCATTTACCAGATTATCAGAACAACAGAAGGATGAAGCACTAGAGTTGTTTGAACGATACTCCAAAATTTTCGCCAAAGATGACCAAGATTTAGGTTGTGCAAAAGGAGTTCAGCATTTTGTTGATACTGGGGACCATATGCCTATTAGAATGAGGCCAATTTGGCGCCCCAGGGCTAGTGACAAAATAGTCAGTGAAGAGCTAGACAAATTGTTGAAAAGTGGAATGATAGTGCCATCCAAAAGCCCGTGGGCCAGCCCCATTTTAATTGTAAAGAAAAAAGATGGCAGCAATCAAGTTGTGATTGATTATTGACGCCTCAATGCCATTACAAAAAAGGATTTGTATCCATTGCCCAGAATTGATGATGCTCTGGACCATCTGGGAGGGGCGAAGTACTTTACCGCAATGGACCTCATCTCAGGATATTGGCAAATTGAGCTGCCACCAGAGGAGCAGGAAAAGTGCGCGATGATTGCTGCTCAAGGGCTTTTTCAACTGACACGCATGCCACAGGGGCTGTGTAATGCACCGGCAACCTTTCAGCGCACAATGGACACAATTTTGGGGGACCTTAAATTGTCCTGCGTTCTGGTGTACCTGGATGACATCAATGTCTTTTTGCAAACGTTTTCTGAACATCTGGAGCACCTTGAACAAGTGTTTGAATGGCTGTTGAAGGCCAATCTGAAGATAAAACCTAGAAAATGCCAATTCTTTAAAGAACAATTGGAATACCTCAGGGTTTGTCATTGATTCCAAGGGCTTGCGGCCTCAGCCTCAAAAGGTGGAGGCGATTAACAATATGCAACCTCTGACAAGTATGAGAGATGTTCAAGTGTTCTTAGGCATGGTAGGATACTATTGAAGATTTGTGGAAGGGTTTGCAAAGATTGCTGAGCCTCTATTCCACTTACTACAAGGAGGAGTTCATTTTTGCTGGGCAGAGGAATGCCAACAAGCCTTTGAGGCTTTGAAAAACAAAATGAGCTCGGCGCCTATCCTCCAATATCCCAATTTCAGCAAGCCTTTTATCATACAAACTGACGCCTCATTGACTGCAATTGGTGGTGTGCTATCGCAGATTGGGGATGATGGTGAGGAGCATCCAGTCACTTATTGCAGCAGGACGCTGAATAAGCATGAGCGTAATTATATGGTGACTGAAAGAGAATGTCTGGCTGTCATCTATGCTTGTAAACAATTTTGGGTTTACATTCATGGCACCAAGTTTCAAGTAGTAACAGATCACAGCTCATTATGATGGCTCCACAATCTCAAGGAACCTGAAGGATGGTTAGCCCGCTGGGCTCTGAAATTACAAGCATACAATTATGAAATTATTCATAGAGCTGGAGCAGCCCATCAAAATGCAGATGGACTATCATGACTTCCTATTGTAGCTGTCCTGAGCAGTTTGGCCAATGAGCTTCATGAAAAAATGATTAACTGAAAGTATGGAGATGAACCACCCAAAGTTCAAAAAGCGATCAAAAAAGCATTAATTGACACCAAATATCAAAATGGAGTTCTATACAAGCTTAAGCCAATGGACAACGTCAAATCTTCCCAAAACCTTCCAACCAAATGGAGATTATTACACAAGCACACAAGGCCATCAGACATGGGGGAATGACCAAGACGCTAGAATTAATTTGATCCAGTTACTATTGGGATTCCATGCAATTTGATATCCAAGATGTGCTCAATAAATGTCATTCATGCCAAATCACAAAACCTATGAAGTCAGATGTGAAATATCATTTGATCAAACCTGACTGGGCCTGGCATACCATGTCAATTGATGTAATTGGCCCTTTGCCTGTGAGTAGCCTAGGCAACAAATATATAATTGTTGCTATCAACCATCTAATGAAATGGGTGGAAGCAAAAGCAATTTGAGACGTCAGGGCTCTAACTACTGCCAAGTTCATTATGGATAATATTATTTATAAGCACGGATGCCCCCAGAAGATCTTGATGGACAATGGCACAAATTTTACTGCCCAAATGGTACAACAGCTAAATGAGTTGATGTCCATCAAAGGAGTGTTGTCAACACCATACCATCCTGAGACTAATGGTATGGTAGAGCGAGTGAATGGCACTTTAGTCAGCATTTTATGCAAAAACGCAGCCTTGGCGCCTTTGCAATGGGCAACTTTCTTAGTGCGACCATGTTTGCATACAATATCAGACACCGCAGCAGCACAGGCCATTCTCTGTTTTGACTTTTGTATGGTAGACAGCCCGCTCTGCCTCCATTATTATATTCAGTACTCAGTTCAACCAACGCAATTAACCCAAATAACTATGTTGAGCAAAAAGTGAAGACCCTAATCAAGTTGCAATCTGAAGCTTATAAAAACACAATTAGTCAAAAAACTATTCAGAAGAGCTATGATGACACTAAATGAGCTATGGTGACTAAGTTCAATGAAGATGATTTAGTAGTATATTGTGACACTCATAGCGCAGGCCGCGCGCACAAGCTAGCCTTGCTTTGAAAGGGTCCATTTATTATATTAGAGAAATTGTCTGAAGATGTATATACCATTAAGGATCAAGGCAGCTGGGTTGTGAATCGAGTACACGCTAAGTTCATTCATCTGTATCATAAAGAATAATATTATTACAAAAAAAAAAGAAAAATTTTAAATCAATTAAAAATTTGGATATAATAGATATTTAATAATGAAAAAGAAAAAATATAATTGCAAGCCATAGAGTTTAATTTATTGATTTGATGCCTCACTGGCATTAGAACTAGGCACCCCCTCTTTGGTAGGGGGAGGAGAGCGCGATTGAACTGGAGAAACCTGCAACATAGTTGGAGAGATGCGAATTTCATACAGATCCTGACTATCTAGACCCTGGCGGAGATGTGCCAAACCCAAGAAAGCTCAGCACCAGGCATGCTGGCCCTGTCAGTTTAGGAAAGGCCATCAAACTAAAGGGAAAGTCCATTGGAAGGGACTTTGGAATAGGCAGGAGAGGTTCAACTCTGGAGTAAATGCTGCCAAAGGAAGATACAATCAGCAAGAAGACTCTCAAGGCAGGGGTAAATGGAGGGGAGGAACTCTTTCACGCGAAACATTTGGGAATGGGCTCATCTAATACCCTGCACATGTTAGGCATGGTATCAGTGGGAAGCAACAAAGGAGGGAAGCATACACATGCACCCAAAATAGCCATCTGGGGGACAAACTTCTCAGGAAGCCCCTTAGCCAAGCTTTTACAAAGGGCTCAGTAAAACACCAGGATGTGCTGATCCTTCAAAATCTGAGTCTTGAAGCCCAACGCGATGTAAAAATTGGTATGTACTGAAGTGGGTTCACACCAAAGCCTAGCAACAGAGTTAGCAAAAATAAGGGCCTGGTTGGCCTCAAAAATATCATATGCGGCAACCTCAGGACCAGTTGCAAGTGTGGATGACAAGTAGGCGTTCACAAGCTCTGACATCAAATTGAGCTCAAGACCCAATGAAGCCACACTGCCTGCATGAAGGAGGAAGCAAGATTTTTTGAAGTGAAGATGTTAAAAAGTGAAAACAAGAAGTCCAGAAGAAGATCCCCATCTGAAGTGAATTGATTTTTGATCAGGGTTTCCTTGGACTGAATGGCTTCAAAAGACCGAAAAGATAAAGAATATATCAAAAGGGGATCCCGCTTGACCCATCGGGATGTTCAACTGACTGTACCTGAAGCCACAGAGGCTTGTTTAGGTTGATTGATTGGTGTTATTGCAGCAGGTTGCAAAGCCAAACTTTCTATTATTGTGGAAGCATAGCTGGTCAACCCAGCTTGAGGACCCATGGGCAACACGCCCAAGTTGACCATTGCATGCCGCATGGACTTGCTTAACCTTAGGAAGGCTCATCTGTCTGAGGTGGAAAGGCTATCAAGATAACATTTGTACTTTGAGGTGCATGAAAAGTTAGACATTGTGACCCAAGAAGAAGGGTACCCGCCGCTTATATCCAGTCAAGGTGGGGGAAGTGTTGAGTAATTGACTGGACCTAATTGTCAGATATTCAATAGGGACATAATAATGTTAGCATGCTTAAAACTTATTATGGATCATATCAGATATCAGCGATTATGGACCAGGTATATTCTAAGCTTATGCAAAGCTTAGGATCCGCAGCCTAGCAATTTCACTTAATAATATTTGACTATGATGACATGGGCTCGAGGGCTTTGTTGGTTAGGTTGGACTTAAATTAAGTTTTGACTTAATGACTTGGGCACTTGGGCTTTGTTGGTCTATGTCAAAATTAGTTTTTAATGTCAGTCAAGTTTTTGATCAAATTAATTACTAATTAGTGATACAAATCGCCTTGGTATGTGCTGCCAATTACATGTGAAAGTGAATCAGTTCAGCTATTTTGAAGACGTGTCCAAAACGCCATCTTGAAAATGATGACGGTGTTTACTCTGACCCTGAGGCTGAGCAGGATGCCCTGAGTTGAAGTATTTGTAGACGTTCTTACAAACATTTTATGTGGCCAAGTGCCATTGAAAATGGGACGTCATGGGTAAGATGTGGTGAACATTGAACCCTATAAATAACCCTTCAAGTTGATGCTAATAAAATACATTCAACTACTGGACTAGTTTATAATTTAACTTATAAACTTTTTGTGTTTAGTACTTTCTTTTGTATTAGTCAATTTTTACTTGGGATCAGTAAGATCAGGGCGGCGTGCCATCGTCCAAGTAAAACAACAGGGTATATGAATTGAATGCTACCAAGAAGATATATATTAAAATTTTAATCACCATCCTGTCTATTGTCATCACACAATAGATGCACAAAGCTTCATTCCACATCTGAAGAAGAACCAGCCCTCTGAAGCAGAACCAAAATTCAACAATTAATCCTCACCCACTCAGGCAAAAAGTTTAAACTTATCAGACTCAATAAAGAAATGAACAGTTGATCACTAAGTAAATTGGTGGATTTCTAAGCTGAATTAACAATCTTAAACCACTCAGCTAAATAAACTTAACCTATTAAACTCAAAATTTAGAAATGACATATAAACAGACACACTTTAGTTTTTGCCAAATATACTGTTTCATTGATCCAGTGAATGAAACAGGATTTAAACTAAAAGTTACACCCATCGCTAGTCCAAACTGATCCAGAGCTAATTTGGAAAGTCAAACTTGATGGCAATCCCTGCCTTATAAGTCACACTTAAGCATTTGGTCAGAGATTAAACTATATTGGAGCAATAGTATGCACACTTTTACAAGCTGAAACAATGGACCAGTGATTAAAGCAAAGGAGCTTAAAAATCATGGTGTCATTAAGTTCAGAAAAAGCGCTTCAATTTGACAAAGTGGTTACATTGGACAAACTGTAATTTGGTACAGAAACCAGCTGACGCTCTTCTCTATCCTTCAACCTATCATTTGAGGAGGATTAAAACAAGGCTGGATTCTATGTATAAGGCTAAAGCTTATGAACAAGAAAGATATTTCTCAGGATCCTGAGATAGCTCATTTATCACCAATTCTCCTAGCAATATTGACTTTAAAGGTTTCCCAACTAAGAAATGACGCTTATTTAGAAATAGGCGAGCATCCTTCTAAATATGAAGCGCTGATCTTTTTTCTCATATGGCAATCAACTGCAGAACTACTACCTCATATCAATGCTGATTGGCTATGACCAGTTTATAACTGAGGGCGATGCCTTTCACCAACTATGCAAGAAACAATCATTCAATGACATGATCCTTAAAAGGTTTATACTTCCAACCCTGTAGAACTGAGATTACTTGCTGCTACTTTTCCTTAACGTCTCCCCTTTGTTCAAAACTTGATATAGATTACTAGGCTGGTCCTGATTTAATTACTCAAAAAACCATAAAGTTAGTTCCCAAGTAGTTTGTTTTTCAAAAAACATTCTTGTATAAATTTAAAATTTTGTCTGGTAGCACAATTTACTTTTCAAGGTAGAGTTGTTTTAAAAGATAATTTTAAATGCTTTGGATCATGAATTAAACTAACTTTTTTCATTTTCATTTGTGCATTACTATGTAACTGCTGGAAAATTTTGATGAACTTTTATAAATGCAAGAGTACGCTCCCACTTAGGTCCCATTCCAATTTTGTTAGGATTGGTCCAGTATCTGACCAGCAACTTAAATATTTATATTAAAATGTATTGAAAGAGATGGTGGGCAATTATGAGACTAGTTTATTGCTGTATAAACTTAATTCCAACATTGGAAAATTGATAGCTTCAAATCAACTTTGTATGATCATATTTTTAGATAAGGTTGATTTTTACCAACTGAGATGTGTCATTTGGTGAAGTTTAGAGATTTAATGATCTATCTAAACCATATTCTGCTTAACTTTCTGTTTGGTTAAAATCAAACTTTTTGCTAGCACAAATTAGGTGTCAAAAGACCATAACCAGATCTATTAAATGTATCAAAAAGGTTGATAACAGCAAATTAGTTGGCTAAGGTATAATTCATGTCACCTTCAAGTTTAAGTGGATTGTTAAACTATAAGTAGAGCATAATTTGCAATAAGAAGTAATATTTGCCACATTTTATCTAACAATGTAAATAGACTTAGCGGCGACTGGCATAGATTAAACCCCTTTATGGTAAAACATTTTATATAATAAATGGTTAGCTGCCATAGAGTATTTAATCTAGATAGCTCATTACTTGGAAGCCCCAATGTTATTATTGATGAACTCTGAAGCTCAAATAACCCTAAACTTTTATTTTAACAATATAGCTCAAAATCTATATTTTTTATTAATGCACATGGTACCTTTTCACCCAACTTTGAAGAAAGAGAAGGTTCTCAATTTGACCTGTATGTATGTTTTTTATATGTATGTTAGCGCATTACTCCAAAACTACTGGACCAATTTTAGTAACCTTTTTTTAATGAAAGAGTATGCTCCCACTTAAGGCCCATTCCAAATGTTTTGAGGATTGTTATAATAAATTTTTTGGGTTAAAAGAACTATCTTCAAAAAAATGGGAAAAAAGAACAGCTTTCAAAAGAGGCATTAAAAGTATTAAATAATAGAAAAATTATGAATAATCAATAAAACCCTTTTTGAAGTCAGTACCATAATTTAAAATTATTTTCAATAGGCAATTATAATATATATTCTCAGCACTGTAATTTCTTAGTTGCTTATAGTTTACATTTGGACCCTGTTGGAAATTAGGCTTTTTCTGCTTGCTGGTGCATTTGGCACCTAATTCTAACTATTATTTGCAGTAAAAGTTACAATCTCTACTGCTGATTTATTGTTTTCTAAGGAGTTATTTGACCACTTATAAGTAAAAAAAGGGGAAACTTTAAATAGTAGTGATAAGTTTATTTTTATATGTTTTTTATTAAGTGACATGGGGGTAAGAAAAACAAACCCCCTTACAATCTCACTGCTTAATATTTAAAATGACTTGGGGCTTGAAGTGTGATAGGCATCATTTGCATTATTAGCTTTGAGCCTAATTAGAAAATATGGGCATTTGACCTATTGGAGCTCTTATTTCTTGGCTCACTTTAATGGAATGGCCAATGGAGGGTTGAGAGTAGGTAAGGCATGTCCGAGAGGCTAAGATTTTATATATTTGAGCCAATAACCTCAAGGGAAAATAGTTGCACCTTGTGAGACCCCTCCAAGGCTATAAACAGGGGTGGTCACAGCGTAGTTGCTTGGTTTAAATTATAATTGGGACAGGAAGGACCCTCAGAGTAACTCCCCCAATTTTGCCACATGCTTGGCGTAGCCTGACCCTAACTATATGTTTAAATGGCCAAAGAGGGGGCTTGGAACTATTACCCTGGTTTAAAGGGTTCCACCAAGAATCTACCAGGGTTTTTAGGCTGATTTTATCTTTATTACAAATCAAAACTCTATCATTATAAGATTGGACAGGTAATTGTCCAACAAGCACCAAATTGGAGTTGGTGTGGGGGTGGACTCCCCATAATTAGGACTATTTGCACCCAAAACATTCTTTTCCCTTAAGCAATAAGGCAAATGTCTGACAGATCCAATCAAATATAAGCTCTAATTTGTATTTGTGAGCAAAATTTTATAAGTCAGGTTGGAATATGGCACTGACTTCAAAAAGCATTTTATTGAATGCTTATAATTAATTTTATTTGAGGTGGGCCAACCTGGGGTTGATACCGCACTGATTAAGGAAAATCAAATGAATGGGAAAGGAGGATAAAATCTGGAAAACCTCCATGCATGACGTATGATAGGCCAGGAACTCCATGGACTGCCTTTGCTATTTGCTATCTCAGTTCAGGGCATTGGTGCGCAATGCCAACACAGTCATAGTCATCCCCTACCCAAAGTTCCTCTACCAGAATTGAACTTGGGGAGGCAGCGGTAGTGAATGCTCATTATTACCTAATGTTTTTATACTTTTTAAAGCCTTTTTAAAGGAGTTTCTTTTTCACAAAAAAATTTGAAGCCAGTTCTTTTATTCCCAAAAAGTTTTTTAAAAGTAGTTCTTTTTTTCCAAAAAAATAGTGCATTTTAAAAGTAGTTCTTTTTTTCCAACTCTATTCTAAAAAATCAAAATCTTTATATATCATTTTTGAAACCTCACTATTTCTATATAGAAGTAAGATCATTGTATATATTATATATAGTATCTCATAAAATAATATACTACTAATTCATTTTATAAATTTAGTAGATTTTATTGGCCAACCTATGCAAAAATGATCCACACTCATAATAATTTAAGCTCAGCAGTTATGATCTCATACTTGCCTGGATTTTGAACATACCCTCAGCCATAGGACATATATCATGTCAAAAGTTTGCAAAGCATCTGGACCTGTGATGCTGGTAAGGATTACAAATAATATAAAAATACTAAGATGATAAATTTATCAACTGTGCCACAGCCTTATAAATAATATGAGACTGATCTACAATTATAATTGATGTGTTAATAAAATATTAACGGCTCTCATATTATAATTTTTAGATTTTCAAGGATCTGTAAGTTTGGCCTCTGCCAAAGAGATATCTTAAGATGCTTTGTTCGTGCCAATCTAACCTTTAGCCAATAATAGAGTTTGCTCACTACAAACTTTAATATGTACCTTTCGGGGAGTGAGTATCATAACTGGATTCAAGTTATAGATAATATAAACTTTATTTACGTATAACCAATTTTTACCACAAGTGCTCACTTAGAAGTAAACAATTCTTATAATATCTTTGAGGTATGCTACTGTTCTCATCCGAGAATCCAATCCATAATTCTCCATAGCTTATTCCAAGTGATTTTACAAATTTGAAATTGATAATAGTGGGTTTTTATCAAAAGAATTGGTTAAGTCCAATTAAGTAACCTATAACCGTGGTTAGTTGATGCGTGTCAGTTAAGGTGCATATTCACGGTATAGAACGCTGATCTCTAAAAAAATTTTGTGTGGATCAAGGAGAAATATTACCAGATATAGTTTATCATATGCAAATTTATGTTAAATGAATTGATTAGGGTTTGTAAAATGTTTATGATGAACGATCTTCATTTTACTCCGTGCGTTTGATTTGGATAAACTCTGAAAAGGTTAAATTAACTTGATCCATTTTGCTAGTAAGTTACTGTTGAATCTTAATGCTTTGGTTGGTGAAAATCGATTAATTTATTCAAAGTAGGCCAACCAAGGGATGGACACTAAAAACCGTGAAGAAATTTAACCAACACAAAAACCAATAGGTGGAATTTCAGTCAATAGAGTTTTCAAATCGCTTTGGACAAATTTTGGGTCTTTTTCTGTCAAGATAAAGATTCTGTTTATTTATCTTAACTCCACCAATTTGAGTCCACGAATAACAGAACCGTTTGTACAAAGTGGGCAGGATTTAAACTCGAGCCTCCAGGAAGTGGTTGGATGCGCCACCAATCGTGCCATCCTGTGAAAATCGATATCGATTGATTATCTATTCTATCCAGTGGAATAACTATTGAGCCTAGTGTGGGGTAGCCATTGTAGATGTACTAATCAATTATAGTATTATTAGATCATAAGAATAAGTCAACAGTCGTTAAAATCATTTTATTTCGTATATAAGCCTGTGTTAACGACTTTAAAATTGCTGATATAATAACGTCTACTTTGCAGATGATTATACCAGGTATATAAATTATGATATATGGCTTAGTTATTTTGTATAAAATGAAGCAAATTATACTTATATAACTTGGGGGTGATATAAAGATAAGAAAACATTTCAATTATGTTTATAACACTTTCATTGTCTACCATATTATGCAGCTTAGTTGCGCTAGGCTTAACGTATTTACTAGGCACGACCAACGAAGTCAAATGCCCTCGGGTGTCGAATTCGCTTAATGAGATCAAATTGGGTTCATCAGGATGCATCAACATGGAAAGACCATTTAAAATCAATTCAAGTTTGGGTTGGGCTGGTCTTCCAGAAAACTTCGAGACCTTTCATCACCAATACTCCTTGACTCAAAAGTTTAACGAGCAACTCAAAAGCGTCACCAAAAAGTTCAAAGATGGAATTATCCACCGTAATGTGATCTCACCTCAGCTCTTTTACCATATCAGTGAGGGCATAAGATTAAAGCATATGGATTGTCCCGCTCATAAGGCATGCTTAGTAGTTGTCAAGGGGTATCCTTATTCTAACTTTACTACAAGTATTCATTACTCCACCCTTGATCCTTATGCTCAAAAAAGATTGCTAAACTTGTATAACGTTTCAAGCAAGATTTTCCATGACAGATATTTTTTGGTGTTAAATGGCCCTAAACGAGGTTACATCTATTTCCGTCATATTTCATGGGTGCTTAAACTGATCTGTAAGTCTCAATATAAGCCATATTCTAGTATTAGACAAGTAAGTTACACTAGCCAGCCTGTTTTCCTCCCAACTAATATCCCTGATAGTATTTTAGTATTCTCATAGTTATAGTTTACAAAATAAATGTTTTCAACTTTAGAAGTTAATTTACTTTGATACTAGCATAATCAGTCATAATTACTGAGAAATAGTAAAATAGTATTAAATCAAGTTTAAAATTGAAAATCAAGTATAAATTGAATTAATAGACAGCTTCAATTATATACTTGTCATATAAAGTGCAGTGTGTAAAAATTAGTCAAATCCTTAAGTAAAATTTTATGCTAACAATTTATTTTTTTAAATATAAAATAGAAACATATACATGTGTGTATGATCTTATTGATCTGATTGACCAGTGGCTATGTTTAGACAATGCATTACATTAGTAGAACAATTCTGATTGGCTAAACAGTGGCTGTGTTCAGACAGTGCATTAAATAAGTACCTATAATGTTGAAGGAAATCAGTTTTTAGCACTAGTGGTGCCCAACCCAAAAGAGGGAGCCATCATGCATCTTTATTTGCAAATGGGCCAAACAAAGAGATTATTAGAAATAAAAAAATCCTCATATGGCACCTCAGCTAAAAGCCTAGGAAGTCATATCAGAAGGTGAGGAAGCTTTTGTCCAGCGCCCGTCTTAGCTGGAAGACCATGGTGGACAGCATTGGGGTTGGAGCATCAGTTACAATGGGTATAAGGAGGTATAGTTGTGGGTTTTCTTCATTTATGAGGCCAGCGGTGTCCATCACCTCAATATATTGAGCAAGTTGATGCTCAGCAAAAGTGATAAGTTAGCACATAAGTGAAAGACTTGATGCACTGGCCAGTTTCAGGATAAGCGGGGTTAAAAAGAGAAGTTTTTGCTGTATCAATGCAAGCTGTGCTTGCACCAAAAGTGAGCAAATAAATTTCATATTTTGCATCTTCCTCAAAATTATGAGGGAAATTGGGGATAGAAAAACCTCAACCAGGGGTTCCATTACCCCATGGTGTTGCTGGTGGAGTAGGGTGTTGGCAGGAGCTGCAACAGCTTTGACTGCCTTCTGATTTATATTTTTATAAATGGGATAGCCGTTTTTAGGATGAAAATGGCAGGGGTGCAATTTGGGAGGATTGGCAAAAAACTCCTCCAACACAAAATCCGGTTTAATGTTATATGACCGGTCATTTTTGTCAATCCAATCAAGACACTTGAAAGGATTCAACTCAGCTAATGCTGGCCCAGCCACCAGAGCTGGCAAGTTGGTTGCACCTGATTGGCTACAAGCTGTCAACCATGGCAGCTTAGCTGAAACTGTTTCAGCTATTGGCTCAGGTTGGCATAATTTGACCAAATTTTTGAAATTCTTAGTATTTTATAAATTTTGATAGGCTGCAGCTTTAGATGCTATGCCAGAATTTGCCAAGGTTGGATGCAGGAGAATTGAGCCCCACTTGAAAATTTGGGTGCAGCAGCAGCCAAGCCAATGTCAGAGGGGGAGCAGTGGAAGCAGCAGAGACAAAAGCCATAGGGCACTTGCACTTTGAGTGATCAAGCTCAAAGCACAAGGGGCAAATGGCGTGGCCATTCTTGACATGCACCCAGAATGGGTGATCAGGGGTGGATCTGATCGCCATGTGAGGGAATCGTGAGATGGGTTTCATGATGGAATGGGTGGATCATTTCAAAGGTGCACGGCTCTGCCAAATGATCCACTCCATTAAGAACCATGAATTGCAGCATGGGGTCTGCACCATAAATGGCCAAACCTCCATGAGCTCATGGTGGAGGCATTCAGGGTAAAGGTGGGAGGGCAACCCACTGAACTGGACTACCAAAGTGGCCTCATCCAGGAGCCAGGTGGAAACGGTAAGAAGGGGAATATTCTTAAATATTAACGGCAGCTTAGATGCTGCCATTGTATTGGATTCAGAATGGAAGCTGAGATCAAAATACCCATTGAAGGGGCGAAAAGTGATAAAACCAACGGATTCATACACTGCTGAGGCCATCTCAATGATGGCTGCGCTTGCATATGGGAAAAGATTCCCATATTCAACCTGGAGGACAAAACACAAATTTCTCTGTGGGAGCACCAAAGGGCTCTGGAGCACCACTTGAGAGCTTGCAAGGTGGTGGGCCAAGTCCAGAGGGGGGACATAACGCCCAGTAGCATTGGGAGGGCTAGCAGAGCCAGCCCAGGCATGCTTTGGCGGTGGTTAAAACACACCAGCAGGCGGCGCACCACCGCCCCTTGCTGGGGCAGCAGGCATAAAAATCATTGAAATTTTAATATTTTTGCTTGTTCAAGCAGTCATATTTTGTATTTTTTGTAAAAATCCAAATTTGGCTTTAATTATAGCTATTGAAGTGAAAGAAAGATAAAGAAAATCAGTTTAAAATTTAAAAAGACTCAATTTCATTCATTACTTTATAAATTTTTTTAGAAGGATAATTGTTAGTTTTGGGGAACAACCCCTGCGGCTTGACTGGAAGAAATTCCCATTTTAAACAAAAAAGGGGAAGAGGCCAGCAACTATCTCTCTTGTTTCCCTGGGCAATCTAGCCCATGTGATGGATGAGAGATAAGTAATGGTATATCTCCTAAAAATTGTGCCTCATCTGCCTCTGCTCACCACCAAAAAATTGGTGAGAAAAATTCAGAAGTTGTGCCAGAAGGTAGTAGAGGATAAAAGCCATTACCAGTATAATGAAGTTGGTATTTGTCCCCAAGGGGGCATATCAGCAGCTTCAAGTTCCACTGGGAAGGTGGAGTTGCAATCCACCAATGAAAGGGACCAAGTTAGTTTCAGGCATGATGATTTCCATCCACCAGGTTTCACCAGCAGTTTTTAAATAAGCCCATCCCCAACAGTTATGGACATAGTTAACCCTTTTCGTACCAAATGGAGCTGGCCATATGTGGGCAGGCTATAGGTGAACCTGCCATCTGCCAAAAGTATCGTCATCTTCACACCAAGTGAAATAGCTGTGGAATGAATATCCTTTCTAGCGAAATTGATGTCAATCTGACTGGGTAGGTCAGATCTGAGTCAGTATCAAAAAAATTTAGAATGACAATCTGCCTGAACCAAAATACAATATCTTTTGACAATAGTGCACTTAGCTTCAGTTTCCCATTTAGCATGCATATAGGGCAGCAGTCCCTGTCAAGTACTAGGATCACTCCATTTCCCCCTTTCTGCTATTTTGGTTTACAATAAAATTCTTAATAAATGTCCAGTTTTTGTGAGTTAAAGAGTTATGTTGAAAGCTTAGTCATGATTTCTCATTTTGGAGACCACTGGTTAGTCCTCAAGACTGCTTTCTTCATTTTACAGTTATCAATATAGATGGTTGTATCTGAGGTATTTTGGCTGTGGTTATTGGTGTTCACTCACCTGGAGTCCAAGCCAGCTTATTACTATCAGTACCATCCATGACATAATAAAGAAACCCAAAATTTCATCCTTATCCATCATGCCCTATGGGTAGGGTGTTGAATTGGTCTGGTTATATAAACGGAAAGTTTAGCTGTCAGCTTAGGTGGTGTGTGCTAAGAGGCGGGCTCTTTCAGCATATCACAGCTTTTATCTTGAGTGGTTAAACATTTTCCCTGGCCCAAACACTAGTAAGGCTTACCCCCAGGTAAGGTGAAAGAGGAGCTAGATTTTTCTCTTTTCCCCTAGGAGGCAGGTAGGAATGGTTTGCAAGCAGGGGTATGTTGTCTGTTCCCAAGGTTGATGATCTTCCCCCTCATCCTGCTATTGAGGAAGTCCAATGCTTTAGCTCTTAAAAGTTAACGCTGTCATTTCAGGGAGCAGTTTTATGTAAATCCATTTGTGCCCAGTTGTCCCACGTGGAAGTGGAGAAGTTTGGGTTTGTTAAAACGGTGGCAGACCTGACCTCTGCTCACTCAGAAAGTCCAGGAGATGGTTTGGGGACCATCCCTTCTCTCCTGAATGTGTCTCATATTATGGCTAAAAACAAGATCAGGCTTATATTTTTGTTACAAGTCAAGATCTAGTTAGTTTCTGACATGGCCTATATTGAGGCTCTTGTGGCACAGAAGCTGCTGGGAATTTTAAGAGTTTGCAGGTCTTCAATGGTTGATCTTTATTTGGACATAGGGTCCTCAGTTTTAAGTGTGTCATTGGCTTCAATGACTTGCTACCCAGTGCGGCACTTGGTGCCATTTTTGTTACATGGGTTTGTTTTCTTCAATTGATTTACTGTAGTGCCAGACTTATTATTTCCCATTATCCTAGGGGTTGGTTAGGTGCGGCGGCAACAGGTTTGTATTGACCTTGAGTCCAAACTTTTAACTTTCAAAGAATCCTCACATAAGGGGAAAGTTTCTGCCATTCGATATTTTCTCTCATGCAGGGGCGATGGAGTCAATTGCTTCAACGCTATTCCTCACAGCGCTGCTAATAGATTTCCTCCCAAGCTTGGCCCAGTTCCAGGATAATTTGACATGGAAAAAGCCATCCGTCTTCTCACTCACTCTAATTATGATTCAGATTTCCATTTGAAAATGAATGTAATTAGCAGCAACTGTCCCCTATACCCATATATAGAACATGAGGACAAGGCCCTGTAGGAGTGGTTTAATGACATGTTTGTGAAGGGCTGGGTGTTTAAGGAATCCTCGCCAATCGCCTCTCCCATAGTGTTTGCTCAGAAGGCCAATGGGACCTTGCGGCCCTGTGTGACTATAAGCATCTAAATAGAATTATCATATATGATCCCTACCCCCTTCCTCTCAAGAAGATGATATACCAGGAAGTTGCAAAATCCAGGGTTCTTTCAAATCTCAATCTCATAAATAAATTCAACCAGATTCAGGTGGCAGAAGGTCAGGAGTGGCTTATGGCGATTTGTACCAGGAGAGGATTATTCCAGTTCTGAGTAATGCTTTTCAGCTTGAAAAACGCTCCAGTTACATTCCATTGGATGATTGATTATGTGCTGGGCAACCTTCAGTTCTCCTGTGTGATGGCTTATATTGATGATACCATCAAACATTTTACCATTATGAGCAGCACAAGAAGGAACTGGAAGCAATGTTGGCTGCATTGCATAAGACCAACCACTATTTGAAATCATCTAAGTGCAAGTTTTCAAGGATGAGGTTATCTTCCTAGATAACTTGGTCCTTCAGGATGGGTACACAATTCTTCCCAGAAAGCTCAAGGCTATCCTCACTTGGCCCACCCTCACCACCCCAAAGCAGTTGCAAAGTTTCATGGGAACTTTTTTCAACAAAATTCTCTCCTGCCCTCTTGCAGCTGGCTGTACCGCTGCAACCCTTGACGTGGAAGAATGTTCCATTCCAATGGATGGAGGAATGCCAACAGGGATTTGATGCCATCAAGAAGGTGTTCTTGGCACTTTTCACTCGGCAGCACACTGACACCACAAAGACTTTCATCATCACATACAATGCTTTTTTGGCTATTGTGAAGCAGCGTTGCTTCAGGAAAAGGAGGGTTTGGAACATCTGGTCACCTATTTATTGTGTAAGTTCACTTCTTATGAGCAGTACTGGGCCATTTATGATAAGGAATTGGCTGCCATGGCATGGTCACTTACATATTGGCAGTATCTCCTTCAGATGCACAACAAAAGGTGACTATACAGGCGGAACATCAGGACCTCATGTATTTCTACAAACTGCAGAAGCTGTTGCATTGTCAGGCCTGGACATACTTCTATATATGTGCCAATTTTGATTTTAAGTATTTATTTTTCAAGGGTTCATATAATGTCCTCCCTGATTTACTAAGTCACAACCCATCTTTGGGTCTGACAGTGGCGGGAGAACAGGAGCTTACCACAGTAAAGCTTCTGGCCCAGATTATAGACATTACCCCTCCCTCAGTTTCTGCGTCAGAGTGGGGTCTGGACATTCTGTTGATTTCTTGATAATATGTGGGTCAGATGGTCTGCGTGGAAGGGTTGGAGTTGGTTGACCATCTTGGACTTCTGGCACATTGACGGATGCAGTATTTGTTGGTGAATTAATTTTTTTTATTTAAGGGCCAAGTTTGGGTTCTAACCCGCCTTTGTGACAAAGTGATATGTGCTCACCATGACCATCTGTCCGTGGGCTATCTAGTCAATGAAAAACGCTTTGACTTGGTAAAGCAGACGTACAACAGGAAATGTTTATCTAGGGATATTCTGGCATGGATTGCTAGTTGCATAATGTGTACACGGGTGAAATCTGTAAGCCTTGAGTAACAGCCTCTTCTTTGGCTAGAGAAAATTCCCATTTTGAACAAAAAAGGGAAGAAGCCAGTGGCTGTTCCTCTCATCACCTTAGGTTATATATCTCATAGAGTTGATGAGAGATGGGTAACAATATCCCCTGTGAATCATGCCTTGTCTGCCCATGCTCACCACCAAAAAGTTGTTGGATAAAATCAGAAGTTGTGCCAGGAGGTGGAGGAGGGTAGAAGCCAGTGCCAGCGAAAGGCAATTGGCGCACATCTCCTGGAGAGGATATTAAGAGGTTTGAGTTCTTCCAGGGTGGTTAAGTTGCATTCTGCTGAAAACAAAGAAATAAGTTTTGGGCGTGAAGATTCCATCCATCAGGTTTCCCCAGAAGTTTCCTTAATGAGCTTGTCCCTGACAGGTACAGGCGTATCCAATCCCTTTCTGGCCCAATGGAGCCAACAATATTTGGACTAGCCATGGGTGCACCCTGCTGGCTGTCAAAGGCGTCATTGTCATTGCACCAAGCACAATCATAGTGTAATGAATATTCTTGCTAGTAAATTTGATGTTAATCTGACTAGGATGGTCAGGTCCAAATTAGTATCAGAATTTTTTTAGAAAACAATTTACCAGAACTGAATTGTGCAAAAACTCAACAGTAGTGTGCTTAGCTTTAGTTCCCCATTTAGTGAGCATATAGTGCAGAGGTGTAAGTCCTGGGGTCCAGCTCTTGCAACTGGATAGGAATCAACACTCCTTCCAGATGAAAAGAGGCCACAAGGCTCGAGTGGACCCTCTGTCACAGCTGGGCGACCTAGCCCATGTGATAGATGAGTGCTGGGTGACTGCCTTCCCCCAAAGATACCCCATTCCCACCTCTTCCCCCTCCTCAAACCTGGTAAGTTTGATAGAAGGAGTCTGCAGGGAGATTGTGCACACCAGGGGGCATGGACAGACCCCTGGGACCACCCACTCCCCAGACAAACTATATCAGAATTTTGGGAAAACAGAAATTCCCAACATCGGAGCCTGGCCTGAAAATTCCAGACTGGGGGAGCCTGTCTGGACTGGCCTGCACCGGAAATCAGATCAGGATATGGCTTGGATCTCAAATCAGGGCCTGAACAACTTGGACCATATGCCCCAACGCTCTGAAACAGATCCAGGGAGTTCAGATTGCACGAGTAGTCTAATTGAGGGATCAGTTTGAGTCGCAAATAATTTGATCTAAGGACCCCTGCCTCCTGGGATGAATCCGGAACACCTGAACCATGTGAACAGGCTGACTCAGATGACCAGGACCTGGATCAGTAGTATTGACTTGGTTTGGCCCCAGGAATCTGAAAAAATTGCAAATGTTTTCTTGACTTTTGCCAAAATCTGAAGCATCATCCTGCCCCCTCTGAGCCAGCCAACCAAATCCCATTACCAACCCCCAAATGACCAATCCCTCAATATCTTCCCCATGCATTCAGCCCAGTTCTTAAGGCAACTGCCCTGGCTGGGGGTAGTTGTCAGTTCATTCTCTTACCTTTCACTCAATAAAATTCAAATTCCCCATCTAGCTTGTCTCAGCCTCCATCTGCCTTATTAATTTTATAAAAATTCTGCCAATTGATCTGATGAAATGCGCTGTCACACAAGTCCTCCTGCTGATGTTTGCTGACTGGGTTATCCAGTTGCTCGACCCTGCCATGCGGCAGCAGATCTTAAATGTGATAATTCGCCTCACTCCCAATGACAAATCACTGCTTTGTTTATTTCTGAGTGTCTGTTTAATGGACACCCTTCCATCCATTCAGTTGCCAAGTCCTCCAAAACTCTTCCCCAGCTAGAGCAGCACCCAAGCATCCCCACCCTACCGCTCATGGACTTGGCTTCTATAACCGCCTCAGCTGCCAATGGATCAGCCCGCCTGTGGGACCTGGAGCGCCCCCTCTAGAGGAAACTTGGTATAATCCCTTGCATGGGTCTTACTCTACCTTCACTCACACTTCCAACCATGCGGCGGCCTCTGTACCATTCCTCACTGGTGTGCAAGCCCCCTACTCAAATTTAAAGGCCAGAAACCATGAACCCTGGAGGAGTCGTCATCCCCCTTGCCTCTCCCGCCCTTGGGGGTTGCCCCCACAAGACTCGCAGTTGCCCCTAATGCAACCATCTGGTTCACTTTTAGGGCCTTCAGTATGTTACTAACTTTTACTTTCCTCACATCTCCCATAGAAGCTCACTTTTACTAGTCGCTCAGACCACTATGCCTTTGGCATTATGGGCCCTCCACTGGGTGCTTGCGCACCCTAACTGGGAGCTCAGTCTAGTTCTTCTTAGCTGAATCCGTGACAAGAGGTCCCCATCTGAAACCAGTGTCACTCCATTTTTCTCTTTCCTTCATTTTGGTTTCAATAAAATTCTTATAAGATATACTAAGTTATAAGTGAGTTTCAGAGCTCCATTATATATTTAGTGGTAATGATTTCCAACTTTGAAATATCTGGCTAGTACTCATGGCTGCCTTTTTCATTTTCCATATGTCAATATGGATGGCTGTACCCGAGGATTTTAGATGGGGTTTTAGGTGTTCACTCATCTGGAGTTTCAGGACAGTATTATTATTATCAGCTCGCTCCATGACAAAATCTGATCACTCTGGTCAGAAGGACTGCTCCATCGCTTGCAGCAGGCCAGGGGCCAGTGTACCTTGGTATCCTTTGATTTTATTGTTGAGCTTTCTAGCTCCAATGGGTAATACGTGATTAAGGTCATTGTAGACCATTTTACTAAGCTTTTCTTGTATATCCCAATTCCATTCAGTATTACCTCAGAGGAAACCTCCCACATCTTTGTGTGGCATATCTTTTCAATATTTGGGTTGCCGCAGGAAATTATGAGCAACCAAGGGACGCTTTTTATGGCACAATTCTGGACGGCCCTTCTGGTTATCTAAATTATTAATCAAAGCTGTTCTATCACATATCATCATCAATTGAATGGTCAATCAGAGTGTCAGGAGAGCTGCAGATGAAGTTTAGACTGACCTGCCAGTCAAGTTGCATAAGCACCCAAAAGGCGAGCCAGAATTCCAGTGCATTGCTGCTCAAACAACGTTAAAAAGTGCTGAGAGATAGGTAACAACAGAGTGCTGATGGGCCATGAATGTTAAAAACAACATGGCGAGAAACCAAGTTGTTGCAGCCCCAGGGTCAATGGACTTGGGCGTAGGGAGTTGCAAGATTGGAGAAAATGCCATAAAGTCCTTGATACAATAGGACCAAGCGACTACAGTGGGGACCAAAGTTAATACCAACTGTGACAACCCAGTTAATATGAGGCTTTCAAGGCCACATTGCAGATGTCACAGGGGTTCAGCAAAAAAATCTAAACTTAATTAATTAAGTTCAAGCATGGGAAGATTTTTATTGAATTTAAAAAAATAATTAACATCAATTTTCTCATTGTGTTAAAGCTGCTTAAATAGACATTTGATTTGGGGAATAGCTTAAGAAAGCGCATGGTCAGGGCCCTCATGATTTGATTTAACCCAGTAAACTTTGAATGAGGGGAAAAGGAACTTATTTAGAAACCAACTTCAAAAGTATTGGTGGTGGGCCAAGTCTTTATTGGTTCATCAATATTCACCCAAATTGCAGATTTACCGCAGTTCTGATGATTAGTACAATGGTGTCTCGCCCACAAGCAATGGGAACCTCCCAAGACCATTCCACATAGGGACTGTCCCAAAAGGTGGGTAACAGGTTTGGGGTGCCCAACCCACCTGCACCTGGTCGATCTAGCATCCATTTGACCAATCGAATTTATTGGATAAAAATTAGATACTATTGGAAATGGCTCTGAACTGGCAACAACTTTTCCCAATGGCCCAATGTCATTGGCGAGATTCGCCAATGATTTGACACTAGACGCTTTGTCCACCAAAATACACCCCTGTCGGGCTTTGTTGCCAATGGTTTGGGGCAGTTGGGCCTTGATCCTGAAGGCTCATTACAATTGGACACATCCAACTCATTTGCCCCATGTGAATGTCAATTCTTTGATAATTCAACAACAAATTTTTGATTTAAGTACCATTTTGACCAAAGCCAATACTGGGATAGGTGGCAGAGTCTTCAAAGGGTAAGCTTCTAAACACCGCTTGTCCACTACATGGGCGAGGTTACCTTGGGAGATGAGAGGGGCAGCTGGAATTCTTGGGCCCTTTTTAGATGGGTAAGGGAACGCCACACAGTTTAAACAGAGGGGGAGCTCCCCCAGAATTACATTATCCTTCCCTTTTCCCAAAGAGGGAGCGCCATCAAAAAGAAATTGGGTGAGAGCCACATTATTATGGGCTTGGCAACTTGATCATCATTAGCATAGCAATTTTTGGGGGAGGGTGGGGAGCATCTGGGTGGTTAGCGTGGAAAGCACAACAAGCTCCAAGTAGTTGGCATAGTCCTAAGCGCCAATTCAGCTATTTTCATAGGTTAAATAGCTGTTACACGTGAATAAATACTGGACTGAAAGGCGTGATTGCTTGGAAGCCAGGATGCCCTAAACTTCATCTTCATTTGACCTCTATCATAGTGGGCTCTGGGCCAATGGGATCGCCCCCTTGAAAGGGGAAAGCTGAGAGACATGGAAGTTTGGATGTTGCTTCCAGTGGGGTGGCAATTTCAAAAGGAAGGCGCCATTTCCCAAGTCTTCTTCCACCAAATGGGGACCTGAGCATTAGACTGCAAACTTGTGCAAGGGCACCTGCATTTGCAAGTGGTGTTTGTCAAGCATGATGTGTGAGCCTACCTTTATTTCGTGCACCAGAAGACTCTTCTAATACGCAAATTAATTATATTCACTTATGGCCTTGGTCAAGTGCTCCCAAACAAGGACTGTGTGGCACAAATGTGCTGAGCGCGATTTGCTGCAGCTGGTACCTCTGGCTGAAGGCAAGGGCCAACCAAAAATGATGGATTATATCCCTAAGGTCGCTTCATATGGGGAGAATCCTGTGGATGCATGTGTTCTGTCATTATATGAAAACTGGGCGAGAGGAAGGTCATCCACACAGGTATCCTGAGCGGCAGCAATGTAGCACCGCAGGTACAGCACCAAATCTGATTGATTCTTTCAGTTTGACCATCTGACTGTGTATTGTATGCAGTGGAGTGATAGGGCGTGATCTTTAAGGTTGCCAAGAGCTCATTACATAACTGCTTTTTAAATTGGGTCCTATGGTTGCTGACAATTTCCTGCTGGAGTATGAACATCAAAAGCACATGGCGCACAAATAGGCTGGCAGTTTCTTCAGAAGTAATGGCGGTGGAGCATGTAGTAAAAAGGGAAAATTTAGTTAAGCGGTATATGACCACCATGACCACTGTGAACCCCTTGGAGATGGATAGCTCAACAATAAAGTCATTGGACACCAATGTCCACGGCCCCTCTGCCTGCTGCAAGGGTTGAAGAAAACCATTCCTGCCAGACTAGTCCAATTTGGCCCTCACGCAAGTCACACAGTCAGCGTTCCATACTGGAACATCATTTGACAAGTCTGGCTAGTTAAAGGTACACTTTACTAAATTGATGCATTTCTTTATTTCCCAGGTGGCTGACTGCAGGGGGTCATGATGAGCTTAAATGACTTCAGCTTAGAGGAGGGGAGGGACCCACTCCTGCGACCTAAACTGGATGAAGCTCTCAGCTATAGAATAGAGTGAATACTTGGAGGAAGTGAGAGATAATCGCAAAAAGTTCCACCCCTTCCGCACATGCTGTCTGTAGTGCATAAGAACCGCGAAATCAAATGAGCATCTGTGGCTAAATCTCCTGCCAAAACAATAGGAGGAACATTAAACGAGATCTGAGTGAGTGAATGACCGTGATGAGATCCACCTCATATAAATTATCTGGGCAGTTTGGGCTTGTGACTTAGAAAATTGGGAAGAATATTCAGTGCTCCCTTCACAAACTTGTATTTGAAGTTAAAGCTGCACAAAGCACAGTAGGTTTGGGTCAAACGGTGCACCAACTTCTATGGCTTTCAGAAATAGATAAAGCTTGGTGGTCTGTACGCACAGTCAACTCATGCTGGGAGCCCTGTAAGAGATACTGCCAGTGGGTCAAGGCTCAAGCCGCGTTTTCCAACTCCTTGTCATAGATGGCCCATTATTGCTTGGTGGAGAAAAGCTTTTGGGGAAAATAAGCAATTGGTTGTTACAACCCATTGTGCTCTTGGAGCAAGACAGGCCCTAAAGCGGCAGAAGATGCATTGCATGATACAATTAAGGTTTGGAGGGATCTAAATGCTTAAGGATGTGAGGCGACAAAAATTTTTTCCTAATTGAATTGAATGCCTGATGGCACTTGGGCGTACAGCTAAAGAGAAAGTATTTTCCAGTGAGCAGATAGAAAGGGGCGGCTAGCTGTTTGAGCGAGGAAAAAAATATTTCAGTAATATAATGGTACCCAAGAAAATTCTCAATTGCTTCTGAGTCATTAAAGTGGCCTCTCACTGACGAATCCAGTTTGCTAGCTGGAATAGTGTACCTATTTTTCAAGATTAGATTGATAAAAGGTGACTTCTTTTTGATAAAATTCGCATTTTGACGCTTGGCAAACAAACCATACTTATGCAGGACAGCCACTACCACCTTCAAGTCCTTTGAATGTTGTTTGGGGGAAGGATAAAGTACCAGGATGTCATCAATATATGACTGCACATGTGAACCAGAGATCATCTAGCACACTATCAATAATCTTTTAGATTATTGTGGGAGCATTCTTTAGACCAAATAGTATCACTCAAGATTTTATTATAACACATTTAGTCTGGGTAGCAGTAAGCCATTCCTGACCTTCTGCCACCCAAAATTTGATTAAATCTTTAACCAGATTGAGCTTTAAAACACCCACGACTTTGCAATTGCTTGGCTGATTGTCTGTTCCAATGACAGTGGGTAAGTGTTGTTAGATGAGATTGTTGAGGTGGCTGTAATCCACGCAGGGACAAAGAGATCCATATGCATTATTTATAAAAGAAATTGGGTGAGAAAATTGGGAAGTCTCCTTGAACAACTAACACTTCTTTAACATGTCATCTAACCCATTCATTGAGGGCAGCCTCATCCTCCACTGTATGCGGATACAGTGGGCAGTTTATGTATATCACCTCCACTGTTTTCCAAAAATCATATCAAATTCCATATGTGGGGAAGGAGGTTAGCCTTTTTGGAGTCAAAAATGCTCTGGTAGTTCATCAACGCTGCTGTAAAATATGGCAGAAGACCTATGGGAGAGATGAGGGTTGTAGCAGATCCTCAGCTAAGAGCTTTATTGAGGGTGTCCAGCAATGGAACTCTCTCTACATCTGATCATTGGAAAACAACAGCATGTTAGATTCCATTGGATACTCACATGTTGCCAATGTCACCAACCCACACCCAGAATTACCTGGAACACAAGGTTAGTCATCTCCAAGAAGCAATTGCAAAAACTAAACTGGTGAACTGAGAAAGGTACTGACGCCATACTTTGTAGGATGGCAAGGAGGCTGACGAGGCGACCAACACCTCTACCCCAGGTCCAGGTCTAGATCAAGCTGCTGGACCAACTTCAGACTCATGAAGCTACCCGCTGCTCCAGTATCAACAAAGGCCTCAAAGGACACCTGGTGTGCCTCAATGCTAATTTTCATTAGAAAAAGTAGGCGTAAATCTATTTAATGGCGGATGTGGTCAATTCTGCTGACAACAAATAGATTGCAACTATATCAGGGATATATCAGGTTGTTTTAACAGAGCAAAAGTGTCATGAACGAGAGGTTGGATCATTTTCTCCCAGGCTGGTCTTCTATCAATTCACAGGTAGGTGAGCTGGAGAAAATTCAGGTGAAGGGGTGGCGTCTTGCCCTGGAATCAATATGGATACTGATTTGACGTCAGAATCAGAAACCAAGTCAGTTTGGCAAATTTAATCATGAAATTCCCATTTTATGGGCGAATTGAGGGGAAAGTAGAGGATAATAGGACAATGCAACCGTGAAGGAATTCCTCCAAAGCCATTTGGGAGCTATATATAAATTTGACGATCAACCAGACAAACAACAGAAGACAGTTTACTGACTGCACGTTTATATGGAAGATTGTGACCACTGCTTAGCCCATCTTGATGAGGAGAGCGGAAATGGCTGGAAACAATGGACGATCAATTAGGCCAGGAGAGCGGCAGATGAATTTTAGACTGACCTGCCAGTCAGGATACATAAGCACCCAAAAGGCGAGCCAGTATGCCAAAAGCATTGCTGCTCAAATGACATTTAAATTTGGCTGGGAAGTGATTGACAATGGAGTGATGATGGGCTGCAAATGTAAAAAACAATCTGGCGAGAAACAAAGTTATTGCAGCCCCAGGGATAATGGGCCTGGGCGTATGGAGGTTTAAGATTGGGGAAAATTTATAAAATCCTTGACACAGTAGGCCCAAGTGACTACAGTGGGGACCAAAGATAGTAACATGAATGGGACAACACAGTCAATATTAGACCTGTGGGGTCACATTGCAGATTTCACAGAGGTTTGGAAAGAAAATTTAACTTAATTAATTAAATTCAGGCATAAGAAGATTTATATTAAATTTAAAAATAAGAGAATCAACCGTCAATTTTCTCAGTGTGTTATGACTGCTTAAATAGGCAATTGATTTGGGGAATAGCTTAGGAAAGCTTGGGATCAGGGCTCTCAAAATTTGGCCTAACCCAGAGAACTTCAATCAAGGGGGAAAAGAACTTATTTTGAACCAATACTGAAAGTATTGGCAGCATGCTGAGTCATTGTCAGTTTTTCCACGGACGCCTGAATTGTATAAATTACTGTGGCACTGATGATAGTGTGATGGCGTCTCACCCAACAGGCAATGGGAACTTTTAAGGCCACCTCACGTAGGGGCATTCCCAAAAGGTCAGGAATAGGTTTGGTGCGCCCAACCTACCCACACCTGGTCGCTCTGGCAACTGTTTAGCCAGCGAGATTTGTTGGACAAAGATTTGATACTTTCAGGGAAGGTTACAAACTGGCAATGTCTTTCCCAATGGCCCAATGATAAACGCAAATTTTACCAATGATCTAACACTAGATGCTTTGTTCACTGAAAGAATACACCCAGTGGGCTTTGTTTTTGATGGTCTGGGGCTGTCAGGCCTTGATCCCATAAGGCTTGTTGCCATTGGACATATTCAGCCCTTTCACCCCATGTAATTGCCCTTTCTTTGATAATTTAACATAAATTCCTATAATTCTTAGTACCAATTGTCAGAAGTTAATTCTGGTATCAAAAGTTTAAACATATGGATTCCTCTAATAATTTATTGTTATTTGGGATGAAATGCTCAATCTCAGCAGAATGGCTTATTGCCTCAATTTCGTGGTTTTTATGTAATTGCATTATAGTTGTTCCCCAATTGGGTTGAGCCAAATCATTATTTTGCCGAGATTGGAATATTAGGATTGAGTGGGGTCAATCAATGCCATATTAGCATATGGATCAATGGCGACTAGTAGCCAAGGATGATCCATTTATATCTATTTAAGTAATGTCAGCAGAAACTGACAATATTGAGTTTGAGGTGGCTGAGGATGTTTCCAGTGCCTCATATTTTTAAATATGAATATTTCTTGAGAAAGGCAATTTCCCAATTTATTGACTAGGAGAGTCGAAATGTGTTGTCAGCAAGAAGCTGTGTTATTCTGAAGTTACCAAGAAGCCAAAAATGTTTCTGGTTCATTATTACTAAGTTGAATTCCAATTTGATATTTAATTATATCATATAATTACAAGGCTCACTGGTGACTCAAGGCTGAGGATGAGATGAAACTAAATTAGACACCAGGAAGGATGGGGTGAGAGGGTCAACGCCAGGGAAGAGAGAAGCGCAGTGGAAAAGAGAGAGTGGTTCACTGAAAGTCAAGCGATGAGCCAATAGGTCAGCGATGGTCACAGTAGCCCTTTTGTACATATAACTAGCTGGCACTTCCCTTTAAAAATGATCTCCCTTTGCCTATTCTCCCAGATTTAAGTCTATGTTTAATCCTATGGGTTGAGGTTTAGGCTGAGGGATCCCCAAATGGCGAAGGTAACACGCCAAGGGGCCAACTTGCGCTGCTGGCACCATCGCCTAAGGCAAAATGACAAGGGCTGAACTGCCTTCATACTGGTTGGCCTGCTAACCAGCAGAGTTCACTATCACCAAAAAATAATTTTCTGACAGAGGTGCTCACTACATGAGGCTTCGCTGGTGGGCTGCTCGAGTAGTTGGAGGACAGGTTAGGAGGTGGAGAAAGCCACTGGTTTGGACCCAGCGCTCCCTGGTGGGGGCGCTGGGGTGTTCTTGGCCCACCATTGGGTTGGGTCGCGCTGGAGGATTACCATATAATTAAGTGGGGGAAATGTCAGAAAATTAACCAGATGGATTCCTCCCAATTATATCAGAATATGGGGCCATTTAATCAGGCGTGATTGCCAGATAATCGCCTAGTTCAATATTATTTAAAGGTATATTTGCTGATTGGTGCTCCCCATTTGGATGGGTTAAGTCCTTTAGAAGTATTGGGGATAATCCCCAATAGTAATGTTATTCAAAGGTTGACACTTGCGACTAATGCCAAGGATGTCAACCAATTAAATACTAAATGTTTGGGTTTAGCGGAATCCTAGTTCAACGCTGACTGCCAAATCATGGGTCATTGGCTTTTTTGTTGGAAAGCTGATGTATTTGTTATCAAATGCCTGATGATGATTTTATTCCCCAAATCTGAGTACTGGTGACTTATGCCAAGAATGCTCAATTATGTTTATAATAGAAGCTTATATATGACTGACTGGATAATTGTTCTGAGGGTGAGCCAACATAATATTTGGTGTTTAGGACAAGCGGATTGAAAGGGAATTGTTATCATATATGACTGACGATTTATTAAAGTTCTGGCTTGGTTGGTGATGGTTTTGAATAGGCGCAGTAGCCTAGGGTATAAATAGTCGTCATTCCCTTTCAATAAAGATCTCTCTTTCGCCCATCTTTTATTAACTGTTAATAGTTATTCTGCTAGATTAGTGGAATATGGGATAGGAGATCCTCTGAGGCAGGTGCAGGGTGACGCGCCTGGGGTGGTTGATGCTTCCAGTTCCCTTAACCCAGCTCTACAGGGAACCCCCGATGGGAACCTGGCCAATCAGCCACCAATGATGAGGGGCTGATGGCTGTCATCCATGAGGGCGGTGCAGAGTGGGAGTGCCATAGCCGCCAAGAATAGGGGATGGACTCGTCAGGGCACACCCAAGAGGGGCTGGCGATTGGTCATGAGGGAGAAGGAGCAAGGAATCAGGCCACCAGGGAAGGGGGCTGAGGACCACCGGTGCACTCCTAAGAAGGACCATATAGCTAAGGAGAAATCATTTGTCTGCTGGGTTGGTAGGTTGGACGTGGACTTGTAAGGGGTTGATATGCCTATGAAGGCGAAACAGCAAGGGTCAGCAAGTCTCCATAATGGTTGGAATGGCACACTAGCGGAGCCCACTATTGTTGGAAAAGCGATTAACCAACAACTAAAATGTGTGGTGGGGTCTTGAAAGGGTAAAATGTTACCCACCGCTCGTCCACCACATGGGCGAGGTCGCCCTGGGAGATGAGAGGGGCAGTTGGCCTTCTCAGGCCCTCTTTGGATGGGAAAGGGAATGCCACCTGTCCAAGCGGAGGGGGTGCTCCCCCAGACTTACACAGAGTGGGTCAACCAAATCCCCAAACAGTATCTTTGGTATTATACCTCTGCCGCACAGGACACCTGGGTGAATGACATTCCGTTGTCCCAGTTTGCTTACAACAACGCCTCCTGAACCTCTATGGGTTTTTGCCATATATGGCCACATTGTGGTATAACCCTTCATTACTAACCAGTCTGTGTCCTTGTCTGGAGGTACCTAAAGCGGCAGATCATGCATAACAGATCCGCAGAACTCAATCCCTGTTTGTGAAAATCTGACCAAAGCTATTGATGACTATAAGTGGTTTGCAGATCAGAAATGTCTTCTCACTCATGAGATCATGGTGGGTTCCTTGGTCATGCTTGATACATTAACACCTGCACATGAAGGTGACTTTGCGGAAGTTCATAAGAAAATGCTCAGGTCCTCATGAGGTCATGGCTGATCTGGGTAATGGGGCTTTAAAGTTGGCACTTACCGCTCATTGGGAGAAGCATCCCATTTTTTATGCTTCCCAGTTGTCACAATTTAAAGGCATGCAACCTGTGGACCTGAGCCAGTGATGAGTGAAGGCTCAGTAGAAGTGAAGGTGGACGCTATTTTGGCACCTCATGGCTCATGTCGCTTGGTGCAGTATTTGGTGGCGTGGAGGGGGCTTCCCTCATATGAAAAATAGCTGGGTGAGCACCCAAAATTGTACAAATTGCCACAATCTAGTAGAGGCCTTCCACATGGCACATCCAGATGATCGCCCCTTCCAAGAAGGTTGCTTCCATCCTAAAATCAAGCTCCTAAAAACACAAGGATACTACAATGGACCCAAGTCACAGGCGGGGGCCCCTCACCTCAAAAATGGAAGGGTAATGTAAGCTTTGGGGAACAACCCCTGTGTCTTGAAAAGGTAAAATTTCCATTCTAAACAAAAAGGGTGAAGAAGCTGGCTGACATCCCTCTCGTTGCCCTGGGTGTCTAGTCCCATGTGGTGGATGAGAAATGGGTAGTGGCATATCCCCCTGCAAATTGCACCTCATCTTCTAATGCTCATCACCAAAGAATTATGGGATATTCAGAAGCCATTCGAGGAGGTGGAGGAGGGTAGAAGCTATTTCCAGAAGAAGGCAGTTGGCGCGTGACCCCAAGAGGGGTATTGTCAGGTTTGAGTTCTGGTGGGAAAGTCAAGTTGCACTCCACCAAGAATAAAGGGACCAAATTAATTTCAAGCATGAAATTTTTCCATCCACCAAGTTTCTTCAGAGGGTTTCAAACAAAATTATCACTTATAGGTATAAGTGTAGTTAATCCTTTTCCTACCCAATGGTGCTGGCCATATGTGGCCTGGCTGTGGGCAAGCCTGGCTTTGGTGAAGGTCTTGTTGTAATCATATCAAGAGTTATTGTGGCATAAGGAATATTTTTGATTTAAAATTTGATGTTGATCTGACCAGACAGGTTAGATACAAATTAGTATCAGGAACCTTTAGGATGACAATCCGCAGAAAAATTGTGATATACTCTTGATGATAGTATGATTAGCTTCAGTTCCCCATTTAGTGATAATATAGGGCAGTGGTCCCAACAGGTACCACTGTCACTCCATTTTCCCCTTTCTGCTATTTTGGTTTACAATAAGTTTTTTTATAATTTCAAAGTTATTTTTGTGTTATTGAGTTTTGTTGAACACTTGATGTGGATATAGCAACTTTTAAATTACAGGTTACTCCTTGTGGCTACTTTATTCATTTTCTATCCTTCAATATGGATGGCTGTACCTTAGATATTTTGGCTGGGGTTCTGGGTGTTCACTCACCTAGAGTCCTAAGCCAGTCTTATTATCAGCACGCTTCATGACAATAATTAACTATTTTTATTCACTTCTCACCATTATGTGCCAAAGCCATGCACTTCCCCAAACCAATACCAAAGTGACCACTAGCTTCAGATGACAGCAGTGGCCTCACTCAAATGTCACCCACTCTGCAAGGTGGTTGCAAAATCTGCCACCTTATTAGCTAATGGAGTGACCGCCACCTTCTCACCTGACTTCCCTTTCATCGCAAAGCATAGAATTTCACGCTACACATGAAAGTGACCATTGTGGTCCACATCATTGCTATGGCAGCAAACTTTACCCTAAATTGCAGGCAACGCAGTCAAGTCTCATTACCTTTGTTTCTCCCTCTAATGTCCATATCCAGGCGGAACATGACTCTTCCAAATTTTAAATTCTATGTTCATTGCCAGGCTTATCCCTGACAACCCATAATACGGTAAATTTAGCCCATCCCAGTAACATCCTTGCTATACTGCTCACTGCCATGACTTAAATATTCTGTGAGATCTCAGATGCTGAGGAGTTGTCAAACCCTCTTCAACCTCTACTATAATTGGACAAGATTTTTGTTAACTCTTCCAAGTTAGAGGGTTTAATTTGATTTTCATTACCTTTGCCTCCCCCACCTTTGAGTGCATCATCTCTAGTTGTGTACTCCATGACAAAACATAACACTAATAGGTTATTTTTAAAAAGGATAATCTAATTCTTAATAATCTATATATATATAAAACAAATAAAAATATGAAATTATAATGGTAATTGTGTTTCATTTTAGCTGAACATTTTGGTGATATTTGTTTTATTTGATAGGTTCATAAGTTTTGGTAAACAGTTAGTGATTTAGTTTTTGGTTGATTAAAAGTTCAATAATTGGTTTTATCTGAGTGGCTGATGGTTTAGTATATTTAATAGTTATAATTGGGTTTGGCTGAGTGGTTGATGTTTTGATAATTCAATCAATTTAATTGGTTTTAATTGAGAGGTTGGTTAGTTTTGGTTGAGTTGGTAGACCAATTTTTTGCCTTAATGATTGGTAAAATCTGTTTAAATTGATATGTTCAATGGGTTTGGCTTAGTAGTTGGTGGTTATCTAAAAAAATCTAAAGTAATAATTCAAATCATCTGGTAATTTATAAACACCCTTAGTAAAACTTAGGTATCCAGATGCTAAAAAATAAAATGATGAGCCAACGTAGTTATTAAATTTTTAGAAATATCGTGCATCTGAATCTACTTTGGTCTTGATTTGAACAGTAAGACGTTATGTTCTGCATTTTTGATTAGTTTTCAACCAAATTCAGTTCAAAAGCTTACAACTTAGGATATGTTAGCTTGACTACTAATTATTCATTCATTTTTAAAAATACCTTACTTATTTGATTTTCTTATAATGACTTTATAATAAAAGCTAGGTCAGGTCTCCTAATTTACAAATTTTTTGTGCCAAGTTTGGTTGAAATTTTTCTGTAGTTAAAAAGATAATATATCACCTATTACACATAATGATATTTGACTATAAAGATGTTTTGGTTAGAAGTTTGGTAGTATTTGAATGATCTGATAGGGTTAGTTTTGATTGGCTGAGTAAATTGGTGCATTTTTGTCATTTTGATAGATGAAAGGATTTTGGATAAGTGGTTGGTGGTTTATTGATGATTTGAAATTAATTTGGGATATAGCCAAGTGTTGGTGAATTTTAGTGGATCTGATTAAGCTTAATTTTATTTGGCTGAGAAATTGGTGAAATTTGGTTGTTTCATACATCTAATTAGTTTTAGCAAATGGTTGATGCTTTTTGGTTGATTTGATAGGGTCTTAGGCTTTGCTAAGTGGCTTGATAGTAGTAGAGAAAATCAAAGTGATTTGGTTTTAGCTAAGTGGTTGGTGGTTTTTAATTTGACTGATAGGTTTAAATGTATTAAGTTTTGCAGTTGGTGATTAATTGGCTTTACATGATCAATGGTAAGCAGTAAGTGGTTTTGTGTTATCTATATTATAAGTTAAAATTAATTAGTTTAAATCATATGGTAATAGATGAACACAAGCAATAACAGTTGAAATCACTAGTTTAGAAAACACAAAAGATTATTTGATTTATATGGCGTTGATTGTGTTAATAAATCTGAATTTCATAACTTATCCTTTTACAGCAAGAGGCTAAGATAAAATTTATTGAAATTATTGAAAAGCAGTTATTTTTAATAATATTCTTTAGATTGTATATCATGTTGATAGCCCATTTTAACCAGCGTTATTTGTAGTTATAATTTACTGATAACATTTAATTTAATCAGTTTATATATTGATAGATGGCCATCAATAAGTTTATGAATGATTAAACCTATCAACTCAGCTAAATACTACTAATAATTCTCCAAAAACAGATTGAAGCTTTTGAAATAACTTAAAACCACCAATCACTTGGCAAACTAATGAAACTATTGGATTAACCAATCACGTACTACTTGCTAAAACAATTATTTATTTTTTTTAGTACTAGATGGTTAAAATAATTATTTATTAATTAGCCAAATGACTGCAACTGATTAGCAAAACTATTAAACTATTTTTTCTAAAAAGATTCAGAAGCAGGAACAAACCAACACAATAATCACTAATTTTTTTAATTCCATATTATTAACTAAATAATGATTAGAGGGTATAGGGGAAATTATATTTATATCCTAGCCAGAACATGGGCAAACCTGTTATGGCGAGTAACAATATTTGTGGTTACAGGTGTGCGCAACAATACCTGGGTAAACCATTTAAACTACTAAATCAAATGAATATCTAACTGCTCACCCATAACAGTATACTGATTAACATTAAAAACATAGAATTTAAAGTCTTATATAAAAATTATCTTAATATACTATGAAATTAAAAATTGGCTTCAAGGTGCATATGGACCCCCTTTCATTCACCAATATCTAAATATTCAAAACTCTACATGGCATAGTTTTTTCTGGCATTGCACACACATGAACACTTGCTTTCTTATTATAGGTATTTCACTCATCATTAAAAAATGCTTTTGATTTAGATTCTTGCCACCAAATTGGTGTCATTTTGTATTTTATATTTTATATTCATTGCGGGAAGGCCGACCATGGGATGGACACTTCCGAATATGACTCAGACGAGACAAAACTTAGTACCAGGTGAGGCACCCCAGAGAAGCGATGCTATCTCTTGTTGCCAGCGGGAACGCCACTTATGGGAAGGGGAGGGAACGTGTGTAGGGGGCGTAGCCACTATTGAGCACGTGTGGAGGAAGGGGTCTGATTTGATGAACCAGACTGGGAGCCAGGAGGAGACCAGCTGCTGGCAACGTGGTGGGAGATATCCAAACATCCACGCTTGAAAGTGATCCACCAAATGAGACTGGAATCTGTGGACAGCTTCAGGGAGGGTGGGGATGGATCCAGCGATGGCATCCAAGATAATCGTGTGGATAGTCCACATGGCGATTGCAACCACCAGAGCACGGAGGGAGGGTGGGAGGGGGGAGGCCATTGATGAAGCAAACATATCTTTTGACAGACTGAAGGGATGTGTTTGATCCTGGCCTGGCAGACGTTGGACTTCGCGCCATATTACTTTAGAGGTGGGGCACTTCTCCAGGCGGTGAAACAGCATTCCATAATGGCCACACACGACAAAGGATGAGTGTAAAGCATTAGAGCGCTCAGCTGTATGATACACCCGCCTCAGGCAGCGCCACACATGGGAGCGGACTTGAGGCTGCAACAGAGGATGGTGTGCGTATTTCCAGATAGTCTTTTGGGTCTCAGTGGAATAAGGGATGTCCATCACGTCCAGGTAGTCCAACCTGGATAGGACTTGGGGTCGAATGGGGATCACGCCATCATGGATGGGTAGCCCCTGTACCTCTTGTGTGAACTGAGGAGAGGGGCGGCCTCTTCAGGTTGTATGTCCACTAATACGAATTCTCCACTCTGCACTTCGCATGGAGAGTAGGATTCGTTTGTAGTGGGTTTTGGTCCCGTGAAGACCTGTGGCTGATGTGTGTGATGCGAGGTATTTCATCAGGGAGTGGGGGTTTGATGGATTGTTGAGGCCCAAGGCTCGGGAGAAGTTGGAGTGGGCCGCGCGGGACCAGTGTTGGGATGGGAGTGTAGGAGCAGTGACGGCCACAATCCAGGTGCCTAGGATCTTGGCGGCATGGGCTTTGAAGTCAAGTAGGCCCATGCCACCATGATGATGAGGGCCAAACATGACCTCTAGCCGTACTGGTGGAGGGCGGCCTGACCAAAGCCAACCTTGTAGCAAAGCATACAGGGATTTGAAGAAGCTTGGGGAGAAGGGGATGGCGTGGGCTCCAAACCAGACTTTGGATAGGAGCATAGAGTTGGCAAGAACCCTGCCAGTGAGGGTAGTAGGGTGGGCTCTGAGAGAGGCGATTCGCTTCGTCACGTTGTCCAGTATATGGCCCTCCATTACTGCTGACGCGTATCCTCCTGCCTCCAACCACACGCCCAGATGGCGTACCGGTACTATGGTAGGTCGCAGCACAAAGGGGAGCACCAGTGGAGCGGTGTGTCTTGAGTTAGTAAGGCGTGGACTTGGTAGAGCAGCTGGGCTGGGTTGGGAACTACTTGCTGGGGCCCAGCAGTTCTGAAACCGACCAAGGAGGATGATTTTGGTTTTGGAGGCGTTTAGTGCCGCGTTGCTTACCTGGGAATATTCCTTGGATGAGGGCTTCAAGCGCGCGTGCATCTTTGTTATTAGACACCCCCACCACGCAATCATCTGCAAATGCCATTATCTTGACTGGGGTTTGGCCTGGCACATGGACCCCAGTGAGTTGGGCATTCACATTTCGCAGTAGTGGGTCAAGGCTGAAGTTGTATAAGAGTGGGCTCAGGGGGTCCCCTTGTCGCAGGCCCCTTTGAGGACGGACTACTTCCATTAGGAAACCTGGGCCGCGCACAGCCATTGTTGCAGATTCCGTGAGCAGCATCACCCAGTTAATGAAGCGGGGAGGTAGGCGGAATTGTTGGAGGCAGGCCCTAAGGTATTCCCAGTTTACTCTATCATAGGCCTTTTGTTGGTCCAAGAATACAAGTGCCCCAGAGGCTGTGGACTGACACACATTAGCCACAGAGTGCATGTTATCCCAAATCGACCTTCTGGGGATGAAACCAAATTGGTCTGGAGAGATGGTGGCAGATGCTACAGTCCCTAAACGGTTAGCCATGATTTTTGTTAAAATTTTGGTGTCTGTGTTTGTTAGAGAAATGGGGCGCCAGTTGGCTAAGTCTAGCCTATCCCCTTTCTTGAAGAGTGTGACTGTAAAAGCCTCATGTCCTCCTGGTAGGAGGCGCGTTTCCAACAGGCTTTGGTTGAGTGAGGCTAGCAGCAATGGGGATATATATTTAAAATATTTTTTGTAGAACTCATATGGAATGCCATCTGGGCCTGGGTATTTTTGGTTTGGCGCACTGCGAATGGTAGTCCATAATTTGTTTGGAGTAATTAAATTCATTATTTCTGGGTATCAGAAAATGGTGCGGATATGAGCTCTGTCAAGAAATTCCGCCATTTCAGCTGGCTGAATTGGTTCAGCTCAGTACAACTCGGAGTAATATCTTTGCATTTCAATTGCCACTTCGGCCGGTGTGTCCACAATAGAATTATCTGATCTTCGCACCTGTGTGCAGGCCACACTCTGGCGTGGTGCAAAAATTTTTTTGAAGAAGTATGCGGTGCACTTGTCACCTTTAGTGATGCGTGTGGCCCTGTATTGGACACAAACCTGATGTTTGTGTTGCCTTTCAAGTGCGTTGAGGTGGGCTGCTGCCTCCGCCCACTTCTGGCCCCATGCAGGGCTATATCCTGAGGCTGGAATGTTGGACTCCAAGTGGGCCAATTCCGCCAGCGCATGCGATATAACCGCCAATGTGGCTCGTGAGCGTCTGGATGAGAGGTGGCAATAGTGGCGGATGGTGTCTTTTTTTAAAGTTGCCCATGTGGAAATGGGGTCCGCGCAAAATGGTGCAACAAATGATTTTGCCAAAGTTGCCTCTTCCACCCACATGGAAAATCCTGGCGATGCAAGCTCTGGGGGGCGGATTTTGCACCAATGTGGGGCCTTTGCAACTGTGACGGGTAAGTGGTATGTTATCGAGACCAGTCGGTGGTTGAGAATTCCATTTTTGTTGTTTTGAAGTGGGAGATGTGGGGTTGGAATTTCGCTGGCGCTAGAATAAGGACAATGCGGGTCATGGACCTTAATTGGCCATTGTGGACGTGGGGACGTGTCATGTTTTTGAGCAGTAGGGCATGTCGCAGCAGCGCATCCATTAACCCAAGGGTGGCTTTTAGAACGCGTAGTTCTACGTGACCCTGTGGGGCGTGGGGTGAGGGCAGCCACCAGTCCATTGGTGAGGTTAGCCAACAGTTCATGTCGCCAATTAGGAAAGAATTGGGGGGTAGCGGGAGGGATTTGACCGATGAGAAAAATTCCCGACGCTCTTGTGCACCGTTTGGGGCGTAAATGTTGACGTTTGTGTGTTCAACATTGGCCCATGAGAAGGTGACAACGAGCACTCAGTCATTTAGGAATGTTTCTGAAGATGTAAATTTGAAAAAATTGTTTTTCTGAATTAGCACCCCACAGTACTTCGACCAAAAGGATAGGGATGGTAGGAGCATTGTTTTCCAAGCATCCTCGGAACCTCATGGACAGTGGGTTTCCTGGATGGCCAGGATATCCACGGGTAAATTATTTTGTAAAAAACTCAGTTTCCTAGCCCAGGATGGGGAGGCCTTGAGTCCAGCGATATTCAGCATCCCCTAGAGTGAAGGTTTCCCTCATTGCACCTTAGGTGCGAGGGGGTGGGCCCCCTGGCCCACCAGCCTCTTCCAGGTCCCCACAGGCTTTCACAGCAGCATGGGTATTAGCAGCAACGCTATTGGGGTTTTTGTTAATTTTTTCAGAAAGAGTCATGTTGGCTTTGGCCTTCGCTTTTTGTTTTCCCGACATCGGACGAATTTTTTGCGGTGCAGATAAGTTCAGTGCACCATCAAGTGGGGCAAAAATTTTTTTTTCGGTTGGGATAGGTCCCAAGTTGGTTTCAACTGAGGCTTGGGTGCAGCGATTGGGTGAGATCGAATCTCCCATCGGATCCTCGGATTGAGTGGCCCGTTCGGCTTGGGCCTCCCAATCTGATTGGGTGATGGATTCCCAAGTTGCTTCCGCCATGAAGGTCTCCATGTCCTCCTGGCGTTGTGAGTGTGGGATGGTGGTGGTGACCTTGGCCGCTTCCTTGGCCGCAGTCCTATGGGCCTGCTTGGCCTTCTTCCACTCCTGCGGGGAGATGGGCTTTACCAATAGGTAGCAGCCTTGTGCTCCCCACGGGAAAGCCTCTTTGGTGCTTGCAGTTGGTTCGTAGTGCGCCTCTCCACTGGCCATGGCCGCCGAGGGGTGCTCTTGGAATGTAACGCCTTCTTTAATGGGGCACACATGTGCCTTATGGCCGAACGCATCACAGTGGGTGCAAATGGGGGGCGCGCTGTCCACGGTTACCCGGAATGGGTGGGTGGTGTGCCCTGCAATATCAATAAAGGTGGAGTGTGGGATCTGGGTTAGGTCCTTCACGATCTCCTCAGTTGGGGTCAGAACTGCGATGGCTTTGCTGGTGCACAGGTGTGGCATCAGCGTGAAACGTTGCATTTCAAAAGATTGTATTTCGCCATATATGGCGAGACCATCTTTCAGGTGTTGCTCCAAAATGTCACGTTTTACTGTAGTAGGCAAAAAGTCAAACGTGAGGAAAATTTGGTTTGATTTTGTCCATCTGGTGCATTTAGTTTTGATGACCTGTTGCCCTTCGGGGGAGGTTGACCACTACGCGCACTGCTGCAGCCTCGTCTGCTGCTATTTTGCTTTCAAAACCTAGGTCCAGCCAACTGCGCGACATGGAGTGAGGTGCAACGTACACCGCGGTCAGGAAAATTTTGTGTACATCTTCACAAAATTTTTCCCATAGGGCCATTTTTGGATGTCCAGATACACACAGACTCCGAATTCCACCAACAAAAGTGGCTGGGAATGTGGCGTGTTGATGTACTGGTTGCATCGTGCTTGCCACGCGAGTATCTCCAGGGAAATTGTGACCGCCAGTTTTTTTAGATTTTTTTCTATTCCGCCGGATTCTCCGGGGCGTTTTCGAACGTTAGAGGCCGCGGGCCTTCCGCCTGCTCCTCTTGCCTTGCTTGCCCAACTGCTCCCAGACATGGGTGCAGACTAATCCCTCTATGAGATTATCAAACTAGATTTAGTCTTGAATTGAATGGGTTGCAAAAGTGTTTGCAACGAGAAAGAAAAGTTAAATTGGTGTCATTTTGTAGTATTGATTTAATGTTGGTCATTTTGATCAGCACTTAATTTATAGTATTTTATATTATAATAAAATCATTAGCCCATCATTGCTACTCTCAAAGCCCTAATTTATTGATTACTTCACTCCACAGTAATAATAATTTGTAGCCCATATTATATTAGTAACTGCCTTGCTTATGCCTGTCATAAACTCTTCATTAAATGTTTATAAATCTCAGCCATTAACCAGTGTATCTATTGTAATAGGCTGATTGCTATTATTGTGAAATTCGCCCAAGTAAAAACCCATAACTTATTGTTTTTCTCAATTATTATTCACCTAATCAGAAGATTAAGTGGTGCTATTTAGGTATCTATATTTTTGCCAGTAGAAACTAGGGATTCTAATTATATAGATATGGACTGTCATTTTGAAATGATTAAGTTACTTAGATAGCTTCACAAAGCCTACCCCCAAACTAAGCTACAAACCTGAAAAACCCAAAGTTACTGTCAGTACTAATATTATGGCGTGCTTTATTTTTAGTTATTAAAAACTGTTCTTATAAATTAATTTATTTTTATACTTTTCTAGAGTGTCTGTATCCATACAAATTACCCTTTTATTTAGAGGTAATGACCTGTGCAGTTGAAATACAACGCCTATATGCTGTTTCAACAAAACTATAATCGTCTATATTCTTCTTGGCCATCTTTCAGCATTTTGGTTGTAAAAGGTTAGTTGTTATTAGTTGTTAATTCCCTGAGGCCCTGAGACTAATCTTAGTAAATTTTTTTAAATAATATGCAACTGACCCATTCTTCTAAGTGCATCTCTTTTCCATTTTTTTCACCAATGAGAACTATGGGATTTGAGAAAGCATACAATGAAGGGACTACTATCTATAAAAAGGGGATCTGGATTTGACTATTATCTATATTAAATCCTGCTATGACCAAGACAATGACCAGCAAGCCCAAGCCATTGCCATTTTTTTGAATCTACTGTGCGGTTATTTAAATTGTTAATCAAGTCCTATTTGCACTAAATAAGACTTTAATTCTACTTTATAAGGTTTCTGTTATAATACAAATTATCCTTAGATAATGTGAAAATCATATTAGCACTTAAAAGACAATGCATAATTCTGAATTACACAGTATAGAAGGCCCAATGATTTGCCCTATAGTTATAACTTATGGACAAGGTGCAGAAATATGATATATCCTTTAAAATGTCATGTATGTACTTATCTCAACTTTTATTTACCTTTTAGACAAATCAGTAAAAAAAGTAGGTAAGGTCATAAAACATGAATCCATTCATTAGTTCTATTGGGGCTAACCTAAGAGGGGGTGGTAACCACATTACTTTATTTTGGATGCCTAAAACTCAATACTAAAAAATATCTAAATTGGCACCTCTTCGGCTAACCAAAGCTGCCATATTAGATAAGAAAGGGGTTAGAGGAAATTATCAGGAACTGACTTGAGTCATGCACCAGACTTGACAAAATGGGAGGTGGGCATCAGTAGCATGGGGAAGAAGGGTTAAGTACGTCATAATCTCTTTGTTGTGGAGGCAAGTTTTGTGCATTGACTTAGTGTAATTGGCAACTGATGCTCTTGTATCTGATAAGATCAGACAAAAAAGGAACTATCAAATTTGAAGGCATATCTTGAGGTAATAGGAGTGAACGGGTTGCTTGGCGGCATCATCATAAAAGCAGCCCGTGGCAGATACAAGGTCTAATTAAATATTTTCTTTAGCTTCCTCTAGCAAGAAGGACGGGACTTTGGGACAGAATTTCAGATATAAGTTGCTCTATGGCTGCATGGAGGGCTTCTTTGAGACGGATGTTGGAGAGGGGGGAAGCGGCTGCTTCTTTAATGAGTTGGTGGTAGGGTCTTAATAAATAAGGAAGTTTGTGTGAGAATGAAAATGTTTCATAAGAGCTGATTTAGTGCTATAGTAAAATCTGGTTATAAACTATAGAGCTATTTGTAAAAAAGATATCATTGGTAACCCAATTGAGACATTCAATTGGTGTTATAAACAGATAAATCACAGGCTAGCCACAGGAGGTGATTGGGCGGAGGATAAAGTATATGTCACTCAAACCTATGTCCATGGCAGGTTGACTGGGGCCATCTCAGCATTTGGCTCCTTCATATTTTATTTTTTTATTCTGATTAGCTGCCAAATGAGGAGCTGCAATTTTAGAGGCAATTGAGGGGGAGGTCTTGAACCCCACTAAGAAAATCCAGGAAGATTTACAGAGGAGCTAAAACCAGAAGTAGGAGGGCTGAGGCTGCTAGGGTTTCTAGGAAGGGTATGACGCTTTTTGTGGTCTAACCCAAAGCACAATGTAAAGACAGTGCATCCATTCTCAACATGGTCCCAAAATAGGTGACAGGGGCCAATCTGATCATGGTATGGGGGAATGGCTATATAGGTATCATAGTGAAATGGGTGTATTTTTACAAAAGCATGAGGTCATTCGAGGAGGCTGGCCCCATTGGGAACACAAACTGAAGGAAGGTACCAATACCATAAACAGTTAAACTTAGGAGCCCACATAGGAGCTGATTAGGGTATATATGGTTGAACGATTTGGTGAACTCTAACGCTAGAGTGAAGTTTTCTAGAAACCAAATGTGGGTAATGAGGAGGGATGTATTCTTAGAAACTAGAGGAATTGTAGCCATGAACATGACTTGGGCTTTACATAAGCAGTCAAAGTCAATGTAACCCTTAAAGGGAGGAAATCATAAAACTAGATGTTTGTATACAGCCTGCCATCACAATAATGGCTACATATGCGTAAGGGTAACAGTTCTCATAATTGACCTAAAGGCCAAAGAGCAGGTTCTCTATGGGACACCAGAAGGCTTTAAAGCACTGCCTGGTAGCGCGCGTGATGTTGGACTAGGTCCAAGGGAAACAAAGTGACTGGCTAAATTAATGGGCTAGTAGAGCCACAATGGTGCACTACATAACCAGCAAATGTCGTTAGGAGGCGGGACACCACCACACTCCATGTGGGGGAAGCAAGCATCAAATGTTTTTACATTTGAATATTGAGCCAGTGGAGCAGCAATTGTTTGCGTTAATGAACATTTTTAGATTTGATTCATAGTAGAAAGATAAAAGCAAAAGGAAAAGCACTTTAAAGTTAGAAGTTTTTTAACATCAAAGCACTAGATATAACACATATATGCATTTAATTTTACCCTAAAGGTAAAACTATCATGTCTGAAGACGGGTTTATAGCATACTTTTGTCTAATGTATGATTGAATCATTAAAAACTGATATTTTCTTCTTATTATGTAGGCTAGTGTTGGATCTAACATATATAAGGGAACAAGCTTAATAAGCTATTGTCAGAAAAGTCAAAAAGCTGGTTTGATCAGGATCAAACTTAACCTGAAACTCCATCCAAATTTTGGAAGATGACAATTGATGAAACCGTATATAGGACCATTTTCCCAAAGCTATCAAAGGGATGAAATGATGCTTAAGCCTACAGAGAGATTGGCTAAGGGTCCTCCCCTCATCATTCAAAAGCTTTAGCTCCTCTGAGACTTCAGAAAAATATTGCCGGTCTTAATGGCCAAACCCACACTGAGTCCATGCCCCTTCAAATACTATAGATGTTTTCTCGTTTAATTTAATAAAAAGCGCTTTTTACAACTCTGTCGCACCTTTTTTTCTGCCATAGTGCATAGCGCCTAGTGAAGAAATATTCATTAGGACACAAGCAGGAGCTAATTCGACGCAAAGTTAATTAGCTCTCAAAGAAACTGCCAGTTATAATAAAATCTCCCAAAAATTTTCTCCAGCCAGGTCATTCTGAGGCAACTAGACGAATATGTAACTTCCCAAAGATGGATCATTACTCCAAAATTCCTCAACAGGAGGAAGAATTGAGTGTGACAAGATGGGTCCACTCTTGCTGACAGGATATACCTATTTATAAAATAAAATCTACAATTTACTATACACATGGATTTCATCATGTCAGCCCTTAATGGATCAACCCACCAAATACAAACAGCTAAGATTGCAAACAAGTGGAAGCTCTACTTTAAGTAACTCTGCAACCTGGACAAAGATCAAATAGGACTCACTCTACCCAGCTTGATATTAATTTTTATGCATCTGTACGCCAAAGCTATCCTTCCCAGGACTGCGAAGGGAGTTACTTAAACTGGGACTTATCTCAGAAGATTTGTTCCCACTTCTCTTCATCATCAACTAAAATTGTTAAGGCTTCACCATTTGGGATTCAGAGACAATTCAGTCTCAGCCACCATATTCACTCTCAGCTCCAAAAACTATATGAGAGTGTATAATCTTTAGTAGAGAAACCATGAGGATAATAGTGACAGCCAGAGAGTCTACTTAGTAAAGGACTATTACATACAGCTTAGCAATGAAATTGGCAAATAACTTTATTTTGAGATTTCCAGTATCTCATTAATGCTACTGTGTCAATAAGTGCATGATTTGATCTAAATTGCCACTTTTTTCAACTCGATTATATGAACATTGACAGCTCTACAAAGCTCAGATTGAAACCTAATGTGATAGTTTTGACTGATTAGCAAGGTGATCTATTCTTGAACCAGTACAGAAAAGTTTGTCATAATGGGCCCTACAGCCCAATTGGAACCGAAGATATGCAAGGACCTGAAGGCCCTAGGGGCTCAGTAGGCCCTTGAGGTTCAGAAGGTTCAAAGGGACCCCCTGGAGAACCTCCTAGCTTACCAATGATCTGAGATGAGGTCCACAAGGAAATATTGCTAAATCAGAGTGACAATCAAAGGGAGTAGCTCATAGAGGCGGTATGGATGAAGAAAATTAAATTGATTCTAATCTGACTATGGCTGCTCTCTATGACAAGGTTACTACCCTAAATATAATTTGTCCTGACGTTGATGCAAGACAGCTGGATAATTAAGCCACCATGTAGGATTAGAACAAACGCTGAACCTTCAAGATAAAGAGTATAGAATCCAAGCAATAAGACACTTTACAATGTTTGCTAACCAAGCTGCTGAAAATCAATGGCTGCAACAACTTCTCTCTAAAGCTAGTACTGATTAAGTGAAGAACTCGTGCCATAAATATAAGATGCTCTCAGCATCCTCCAGCAACAAATAAATCATTCCGCATGACAGATCATTAAAACTGTTCTTCAGAAATTTGCAGATCTTTGAATCCTGAAATTCACGTCCTATCTAAGTTTATTAACTCTTATAAACACACTTTAAGGAGAAGTATGTACCAGGCACAGAGAGCATCAGAACTTTCCTTTCAACTATGAGGGTGCTATGAAATTAGCCATAGACTAATAGAAGGTGCATAACATCTAAGTTTAACTTGGTAGTAGCATGCGTGAGATCATGGTCGTCTATTTTATAGAATGCACCTCTTGGTAGCAGATTAAGGAAGCCCTCATCAAATGAGTTCTGAAGTGATTTTACTCTGTCTAAGCAAAAGAATGACTTTATGCATATTAAACTGTGAAAATAAGTGAGCTTATATCAAATCTGCTAACCAATTTTACTTTAAGGCACAAACCCTTTCCTCTTACAATTGAGCCACTTTGGATGATGCAAATGCCACTGTGGTGTCCGCTTTTTAATCCAATAACAATTTTGCGCTTATTTATCAAGCAATTAAGATAAAGTTAAAAATTATTCTTGAAATCAGGGAGGCCATTATGAATATACCTAAAAAATGATCTCCTTAACTCTTTGACCAAGTGTGAGATCTCATATTAGTGCTGTAGTATAAAGTCAAAAATTAATTCTACGCGTGATCATTACCCTTATTATGGCTTCTAAATAATTCAGAGGAACGAATTTTGGAAGGAGAAATCATAAGATGAGGAAAAAGAGGCGTCAGCCTAGGGCGTGAGGCTCCTTAAACTGAAGAACCTTCAACTCAACAGTCTCCATCAAGTCCTCCTCCTAAATGTTTTGTCATGTCTGCTCTCGACGCCCTCAATGTCCCTGACAGTTTTACTGGGAATAAAGGTTATTCTTCATATTCTGCTGTGAATTCCATATATTTTCTTCCTCATCTTGCATTAAACGTAACTCAAGTAGAGGTAGTAGCATATAAGATGAAAGTCATGGACATTATTGATATCAGTTCTCCTGTTAATGTCATCTCCTTAAGGTTGATGAAGCAAATTAAAGTAACCCCCAATCTTGTCCATTATCTGGGGTATGGAGCTGCTGGCTTAAAAACACTCAATCCCTCAGAGCTTACTTGTGGTTGCCCATATGGTTTGGTTACCTAGTTGCTTTGGCTCATTCCATAGTTTTAAACAGGTGATACCTATGATTTGTTTATTTGGACCCAATTCCTAATTAATTTTGATACTCTGATTATCCAAAAGGGCATATATTTCTCCATATTAGGAAACCATTTTTTTCTTGTTGTCAAAAATTCGCCTATGGAGAAGGGAAAAAGAAACCTTGAAGCTGCATGCTAGATCATCTGAAGTCTCTTTAGAGACAGGGGTACTGAATGAAGGCCTTAATGTTACTCTTGCTCCCCCCTGTGGTGGATGCTACAGAGGGAATGACCATTTTTCTTATTAATAAGATGTTTATACCACCCATATCTCAAGCTTTGGTGAAACTGGAACCAAAGTAACCATACCCTGCACATCTTTTTAAGATTTAATTGGAATCCATCCACTCACTCCAGGAGCCCTTGGCCTGTACTTTCATACTTGACCTTGCATATTGTGGGATCATTACTGTGCTAATGGAAAACCTAACTGAGAAGTCCTTAACAATTATTTAAAACCACCCAATAGCATATACTTTATACCTTACCAATTGAACATGTTAACTCTGTCTCCGCTTTTCAGATCATTAGTCAATATATGACTTTAAGTGGCTTTTATCGTAGCGCAGTTAGGTGTTAAGTTTGGCGACAACTTAATTAGTGATCAACAGCAAATGACCAATTCACTAATCAAGGCGTACGCAGAGATCTTTTTTAAAGGCATTTTATGACTTCAGGCCAATGAAAGATATATAGCACCAAGTTCATACTGGATACTACAAGCCCATCCAGGCCCAAAATTTAAAATCAAAAATCAAAGAGACATAAGTCTCTCAGAGGCTAGAACAACTTCTGGACGCCGTCCTCTTAAAGACCTCTCAGAGTCTTTGGGCTTACTCCTGCTTCTGATCTTCATCAAGGATGGCAGTCATCACGTTGTAAAAAAATGAACTCAAATGCAATCATGCAAAAAGAAAGCTACCCTATTGCCTCAAATTGATGATTCTCTCCACCTCTTAGCCAGATCACAGCTCTTATTGGCTATGGATCTTGCTAGCAGATACTGGAAAGTTTAGTTGGCTCTGGAGTACAGGGAGAAAATTTTCAAATTTCCAGTGAAACTTGTTTGTGCCTACTCACATGCCACAAAGGTTGTGCAATGTCCCAGCGACCTTCCAGCAGGCAATGAATGGTATGCTCCAAGATTTGAAAGAGTCCTGTGTATTGATCTACCTGGATGATATCATAGTATCTCTTGAATCTTCAATGAGCACTTAAATAACTTTGAGAGGTCTTTCATTGAATGAGAGCTGCTCTATCAAGAGGAAGCTGGCAAAATAAAATTTTTTTTCAGAGTATAATGTTGTTCTCACCCATAATGTTACTTGCAAGGGTATTTATCCATTAACTAATGGGATCAAATCCATCCAGAAAGATGTCTCATTAACAAAACTTTAAGGATATGCAAGTCTTTCTGGACATGAACAATTAATACCAATATTTTATCTGTCAAGAGAGAGTGTATGTAACTATCCAGCTCTCAGCAAAGTGATGCGCGGTGCACATCCATAACGTTAGGGAACTCATCGTTAGTATTATTGGAAGTATAGCCCTGAAGATGGTGCTAGAGCTAACAAAACACAAGGCCTGGGTGTTCAAGACAGTAATAATAAAAAGTGAACCAACAAAAAGACTTGGGTGGACCCAAAAGAGAAGCCCATATCCAAGCGGTGACCAGGGCTGGAGTGCTTGAGTGTCTTGGTCTGGAGGGGACAAGGACGGACCACTGGTGCACTAACTGTGATTGTTAAGTTTGTGCAAATTAAATGGCGTTTGTTGTTAGGGACCTCCCTGAAGAGGTCCACGCACAGGTGCGCCCATTAACATATATAAAAAACGTATCTAATAAGGGATTTTATTTAGAGGAAGATGACTAATGAGGAAAGTTGGTCTTAAAGAAATATGTTTAAACAAATTTAGGGGAATCAATTGATTGGTGGAAGTGGTTCTAAGCCCAGATGAACCAATAAGTGCATGCTTCCATTGGCAGGGTACTATAACTAGTAATCAACTGAACTTAGGTTATCAATTGAAGGCAAGGCTGACCCAAGTTGGAAATTTTGAAAATTAACAGGTTTTAAAACCCCTTTTTCCATCAATAGAAACAAATTGTAATGGTTAATAAGATAGATATCCGTTTTTAACACCAAAGCTGATACATGGGCTGATCATCACACACATCCCCTGGGCCAACCTGGGCATCTGGCCTTCACCCAGCGTTGGTCCAAGGTGTGCTTCAGGTCAGGAGGTCCTGCAGCTTAACCTTTTGGGCCTCCTGACGCTCATCCTTATCTTTACTGTTGGTTCCTTCAATTATGATATGTAAACATGACATCGTCCCTCAAATTTTAAAACCTGACAAGCCCCTCAACTATCTGCTCCATAATGAGGATCCATTCCATTGGAAGAATTACACCAACAGGCTTAAAGCTCTTTAAAAGATGCTTTAATGAATTTCCCTCTTCGCTTGATCTCACTTCAAGCAAATTAGATAAGAAAAGCATTTTTTACGGCCATCTAGCCACAACCATTTTCTAAAATATGTCTGTGGATTCACTGACTGCTACTCAAATGTGGGGTAGAAGTTCCCCACCTCCTAGCGTTTTCCGCCCTGTAGACAAACGTGTTTGCTTGGGGTCAAATAGCCTGCCATCTTCTTCATACTGTTTTCTCCCCACGTAAGACTTAGCACTCCACCTGGCGCACATTTACCATTCTTGCCACCATCCTCTCGCCCTACCTCATTCCAATATTTGATTTTTAAGAGTTGACTACGGGCGTTTGTTCTCATATGCTGATTTGACAATTATTGAAGTATCCACTGCTGCATTTGCACCAACTGGCTCTAATGATTTTCACCCATTTAAGGGCTATTTTGATATTGGATTCCAGATGGAAGAGGATGCTGCAACAGCGGCTTCTGCTCCACTAGTTTACAAAAACACTTCCATCCCTACCACCTGAACTCGCTTTCCTTCATACACCACTTTGGTGGTTTCCTTTGCACCCCTCCCATCTCACCTACCACTCCAGCTATCATATGATCAGTTGATGGTGGGTTCTGGCATATGGGACACAGCCCAACCTTGTCTTCGCCATTTCTTCTAGAGCAGAGCTCTTTGCTGCACCTCGCGCCACTGCCACATAAACTCTACACCACCCTGCCATAGAGCAACAAAATCCCTCATGCTTGTATTGCAGCGGCGCCTGAGCATTTCTTTTGGGCTTGAGTAATAATGGATACCAAATTTGTCCCCTCTGTTTCAGACATGACCATTCCAAAAACCCTGCTCCAAGCCACTTCCTCTGGTGTGGCCTCTGAGCCATATTCAGTGGATTCTGAATGGGGCGTTTTGTTGCCCCCTCCCACTCAACGTCTTGTTCGATGGGCCAGAGTGAGAAATCAGCCTCCAACAAACCCACCCACATTGTCCCACCCAATTCACCCAAGCCAATCAGAAACAGGCCTGGACCACAATTCAAACCCAAGCAGCCCATTTGACTCCTGCCCTCCCAAAATCTCCATCCACTATTCCCGTGAACCAAAATCCATGGGACTTATTGGCTGAGATTGACAAATCAGGTAACGTTGTCACCAATGAGGCCTCCAGTGAACCTCTCAGCCCGCTTGATTATGTTTTGGCCAAATTTTACAATTCTGATTTTGAAAAATCCCCATCCCCTAAGTGATTCGCTTCTAAACCCAATGTCATCCACTACCAAGGTGACCAACAGCTCACCTTAGCAGCGGTGGCCTCACCCCATTACCCAATCCACGCAAAGCGGTGGCCCAATCCATTTCTAAATTCCACCAAGAACTGAGAATAGTCGATTTCCCTCCTGATTTCCCCAAAGCAGCACAGGAGGAAATCACAAAATTAGCCACTGAAGCCAATGATGCAGTCATGCATGTGGCACAACTAGCAGATTTCGACTCATATGCTAAAATTACCTGAAAAAGTATCACCAATTTTTCCCAACTTCCAAAGCCCACATTCAAGATGAACACCGCGTAGCGAAATTTATTGAAGCTGTCTACCAAGCTGATCTTGAGGAATTTAACCAAATATTCGCCCACCTCCACCCCCACCATGCTGATGCCCACACACCCTGGCTTTCCGCTTTTATCCATTTTTACAACTTCAATGAGGCTGCCCAACTTAATATGTATGTAGAAGAGTTTCCTGACCCCCTTCACCATCTGCCATGGTGGGTTAGCGGTATTCCGCTTCCCACCTGGTTGAAGTTTTTGTTTTTGTTTTTTTTTTGGTTTTGGTTTTTGATACGTTCATTCCTTTGTTTGGTTCCTTTACTCATAAAGTTTCAGTAATGTCCTTCCCCTGGTTGTAATACATCAAATAAAGTTTAAAATAGAATGAATTCCCCAATACTGGTCCACCCTGAGTTGGACAAGCCCATCTTTTTTACAGATGCTAGTGAGTTCAAAGGTAAGCTATAATACACACAAAATTATAATCAAGTTGACCACCCCATAGCCTACTTCAAAAAAACCTTAACCAAGGCGAAGAGGATATTTAGCGCCACTGTAAGTGAACGTTTAGTGGTACTATTCTATATCAAATATTTCAGACCATACCTATATGGCAAGCATTTCATGATAGTAACTAATCATGCAACACTATGGTAGCTACATCAGACGATAGACCAAGATGGCTGGCTAGCACACTTGGCCCTAAACTAGAAGGTTACAACGTCTTAATTCTTCATCATGTGTGTGCTATTCACCAAAATGAAAATGGACTATCTTGTTATCAATACTAACCTTATATTCTTCTGAAGAAGATAAAATACATGAACTTATAATTTGACCAAAATTTATGGGATCAAGAGATTCTAGAGGTTCAAGAGCAGTTAAAGAAACTGATGGCCCATACATAAATTGATTATAGACTACTCTATAAGGATGTAGGCTCTTCCTGGCTCCCCTGTGTCTAACGTTGGCTAGAACATCAACCATTGTGGAAGCAGATAAGACTGTAGGCCATGACGCCATGAAAAAACATACAAGAGGCTCAAAGATTGATGCTACTGGGGAGGGATGATTGAATCATTCACAATGTATTTGACCCATATCTCATATGTGCTAACACATTGGGTAAAATCACTAATTTTCAACATCAAGTCATCAGACCAACTTCTCTATTGCCAAGATCTTTATGGTTCTTATAAGACCAATATCTACAGCTTTATATGGACACCACTACATTATTATTGTCCTTGGCCATTTCATAAAGTAGGTCAAGGTTATCTCTATGTTTTCTGACAAAGCTAAAGTTACTGCCTCGTTTCTCCTCAAAAACATCTTCACCAGTCATGGTATCTCAAAAGCCCTACTGTCTGACAATGGGATAAACTTCATATCTCAAGTCTGTGACTGAACTTATATTTTGGGAAATATTAGGCTTTATCATACCCTACAACAGGCACAAATGGGGCCATAGAACAAGTTAATGGCACCCTCATTTACATAGTGTGAAGGATGGCAAGGGACCCACCTGGGTAGATGTAATAAATACCATTTAGGAGCTCTGATGGCATATAAAATGAGCTATCATTGAATCATCCAGATGTCCTCGTTTAAAGCTCTGTATAGTCAGGATTCAGTTTTACCTTCTAAATTCAGACTATACTGCTGACCTCCTTTCTGGAAACTACTGACTTAACCATGAGAAGACTAGTAGAGGTATATTTAGGTTACAAGCCCTGGTGTTTAGATCCCTGGAGATTTTTACCCAAAAAGAGGCGAAATAAGCCAATGCCATAAGCTTTTATGCTAGAATAATAATTGAGTACAGTAATGCATTATAATTATTGCTCTTGATGAAGAGCTCATAAGTTAGATGTGATATGGTCAGGGTCCTAGAGGGTGACATACTCCCATATCCAGAATAATCCATTGCCTCTTTCAGAATGAGTATGGTCATTAATTTAGTTCACAGAAGATTTCTAATTTATGTTCTGTGGGATCCACCGATGGATGCCACAAATTTTTTGTTAAAGTGAGAAATTTACTCTATAAATAAAAGTATTAAATAACGCTTTGTTAAAGTTTTTTATGTTTTATTGTTTAAGCAGGGCAAAACCAAGAAAGGTCCTTTTTTCAATACTAGTATTTCCTATTTAAACTAGTTCAAATCCTGGGACCATGGGTATTTGGGGCTAAAGTATTATAAGCTGAGTTATCCAAATTAGGAAATATAGGTTTTTGGCATATCAGATTGAATATAAATATTTTCAGGCAAAACTGACCTGTGTGGTAACGATTTGATGAATTGTATCCAATCACCAGAGAGTAAAATCTTCTCACCTTGGAGGTGGTCAGACTTATGTGGTAATGATTGATTAATTTGCACCCTATCATTGTTGAGTAAAATCTTCTCACCTTGGCAGTGGTCAGACTCATGTGGTAATGATTGGTTAATTTGCACCCTATCATTGTCAAGTAAAATCTTCTCACCTCGGAGGTGATCAGACCCATGTGGTAATAAACACCCTGAGTTTGGCTGAGAAGTCAGAGCAATCCTATTATTAGTTATTACCTTATTAAGCCAATTTTGGTTATAAACCATATTTTTCTGATAGTTAGGATTCCACCAAGAGTCCGCCAAGGTCTTTTCGCCGTGGGTACTCATATCGTTGATAACCACAATATTATTTGAGGATTGGGCAGGTGATGGGCCAATCATGGTAGCAGATTTGGGGGCACTCGTACCTCCAACATTCTTTTTCTTAAGTCAAGAAGGAGATTGTCTGACATGTTCTCCCTTGGCAAGTTCTAATGGGGGTTGTGTCAGAAAAGGTTAAAATTAAGTTGTTCTGTATAAGGATTTAACTTTACCTGAAACTTCTTCTGATTTCAGAAGATATTAATCAATAAAACCACACATGGATCATTGTCTTAGATGAATCAAATGGCTAAAATGATGCTGAAACCCGCAGAGGAGAGTGACAAAAGGTTCTCCACTTCTCAATTAAAGGCTTTAGAATCTCTAAGAGATTAGGAAGATCATGCCAATCTCAAGGGTCAATACCAAAACTGAGACCCAACCCCTCAAAGACTATAAATGTTTTCTCATATAATTAATTAAAGTATGTTTTTACCATTCTTTCACTCCTTAAATTACTGCCATAGTGCATAGTACCTAGTAAAAAATATCCCATTAGGACATACTATGGAGATAATTTGACAATAACCAATTACCCTTAGAATTAACTGTAATTAGATAAGATTTTTTATAAAGATATAAAGGGTAATATTGGCAAAAATTTTGTTATAGTCCTAGATTATAAGATTTAACTAATTATATCACATGACTTCTTCTAAAATAGAATCAAATTTATATTTTTAAATTGTGTGATAATTAATATTTTTCTATCTCAAATATCTGATCGTTATATGTCTTATGTAAGTTTGAGTGATCAACCCCTGCAGCTGAATCAGGAGATAAACCCATTTTGGCCCAAGGAAGGGAAAAAAGACAGCGGCCGTTTCCCTCATCACTCTGGGAGATTAAACCCACATAGCAGATGAGAGGTGAGTTGATATATACCTTAAAGATCATGTTATATTTTCTTATGCTAACCAAAAATGAGTTGATACAGCAATTACAGGGTGTGTGGGGAAGTGACAGAAACCAGGGGACTCTTCCAGCAGAGGGTTGACAGTAATTATTCCCCTTGAAAGTTTCTAACAGTTTTTGTTCCGCTTATTTAGTTAAATTGATTTCTTTCGAAAAAAATCAAACAGAATAGTGTGGGCATGGAAATTCCCATCTGCCATGGCTCTTCATCACCAATAAATCATGAGCCCGTCAATGAAAGGTATAGTTCCATCAAACCTCTTCCCCTTCTCTTTGGGACCATCCATATGTGGTCTGGCTGTGGGTGCACCTAGACGCCTACCAAATGATGTAAGCCAATTTACCAAGTAAAATTGCATTGGGAAAGGAAAGTTGGTGGCAAAGTTTGAGCATGAATCAGCAGGCCAGGGTGGGATTAATCTGGCATTATAGAATTTCTGGATGCTAAATTGTGTAGTTGAAATTTCAAAATTATCCATGACATTAAATTTCATTATTTGGATCCCCAATTTGAACAATGAGTTTATAAGGCAGCACACCCTGACAGGTTCTGCCGTTGCTCCATTTTTCTTTTTCTACCCTTTAACAACTCCAATAAAAAATGATCCTTACAAATTAAATTTTATTTGTTAATTATAGCAGTCCGCCAGGCAATTTGTAACAATAAACCAACTTTGGACATCTGTGGTTGGTGATTGCAGGTGTCTCATTAATGTTTCATCCATAAATATGGATGGCTATACCACAGTTAATCTGGCTAGTGTTCTGGGTAGTCACTCACCCAGAGCTCCAGACAGTTATTATTATTATTATTTTCATGCTCCATGACATAATGGAGTGATCCCAGTTTTAGTCTGTCTACACCTTTCTCAGTGGTAAGGATGCTGAGATGGTTTTGTGTTATAAGCAGATGGCCCTTTCTTCCACTCAAAAGTTTTCTACCCCAGTTAGGAAGCATCTATTAAACCAAACAGTGATACAGTTTATCCTGGCCCACATATTGAATGTTGGGGCCCACTTGTTATCCACAGGTGGTCCCACTTGGACGGGATTGCAGTTTTGAGAGTGCTTTTTTGTCCCCGTGGCTATTGTCCTGCCTCCTTGTAGGAATCAAGCTTTTGGGGTGCTTGCTGATACTAACGCCACTGGATCCCACAAAGATATTTAATAAAAATAAAGAATTAATGCTACTAAAAAATTGGGTTTTTTATATTTTTATTAGGAGTTCAGGGTGTTGGACATTCACCTTCTCAACTTAGGAGAAAGAATGTTGGAGGTACAATTGCTCCCAAATCTGCCACCATAATTGGCCCATCTCCTGCCCAATCTTCAAATAATATTGTGGTTATCAACAATAGGAGTACCAATGGCGAAAAGACCTTGGCAGATTCTTGGTGGAATCCTAACTATCAGAAAAATATGGATTATAACCAAAATCGGTGAAATAAGGTAAGAACTGATAATAGGAATTCTCTGACTTCTCAGCCAAATTTAAGGTGTTTGTTATCACACAAATCTGACCACCTCCGAGGTGCAAAGATTTTACTCGATGATGATAGGGTGCAAATTAACCAATCATTACCACATGAGTTTGACCACCGCTGAGGTGAGAAGATTTTACTTGCTGGTGATTGGATACAATTCATCAAATCATTAGCACATGGGTTGGTTTTGCCTCAAAAATTTTATCTTTGATCTGATAGGCCAAAAACCTATATTCCCTAATTCAGATGACTCAGCTTTATATTTTAGCCTTAAAAACCCATGGTCTCAAAATTCGAACTAGTGTAAATAGGAAATACTAGTATTGGGGAAAGGACTTTTATTGGTTTTGCCCCGCAAAAAGAATAAAAAACATAAAAACTTTAACAAAGCGTTATTTATTACTTTTTTAAAAGTAAATTTCTCACTTTAACAAAAAATTTGTGGCATCTGACAGTGGATCCCACAAACTGGTGCTCACCACAGGGGCTCACCCTGAATACTTTAATAAGTATTAAAGCAATGGAGGCTGTAAACGTGAGCAGCTCTCCTGAATCACAATTAGTTGCTCTCAAGAAGCAACTAGCCAGCTCTTTCTCCCGTCTCAAAAAGCTAGAGCAACGGCCGTTTAAATTACCTATAAAGGACAGTTACACCCCAGGTGAAGGGAGCATTGCCTCCTTTTTGTACGTTTATGAAGCTGTGATGGATGGCGCCACTGATAAACATAAAGTTCAGTACGTTCTTCCCTGTTTAAGCCACAAAGCCAAAGAGTTGATCGTTCCTTACCTGGATCCTCAGCACACCTGGCCAGATGTTAAGAAGGCCCTCATGGCTGAATATGGATCAAAGTAGAGCTTATAAAGGGAGAAACAGGCTTTCATGCGCCTTACCATGTATGGGGGTGAAACCCTCGTTAGTTTCGCTGGGCGTTTTTATCTCACTGCTTAAAGGCTGGCTACGTCTAACCTGCTTACCCTGGATGATGCTATCGCTGCCATATTAACAGGGTTAGCATCACAACCCGCTCTCGCCATGCATATCATATCAGTGAAACGCCACTTTACAACCTTCCGTGATATAAAAGAGGCTTTGTTAGATGTTGCCCATGTTCCTTTAGGTGAGCTGCGGCCTATTGAACCGTTGGAAGTGAGGCCATCTATGCCTATCCTCTCTGCAAAACCTGCTTCTTTGGCGCAATGTACAATGGACATCTCTCAGTTATGTAAAGTGGAGATCCCTACTGTGGGTTCTCTTTCAACTCAGCCAACAAGTGCGCGCCCTAAGGGTATATCCTCCAGAACTACTGGGGTTGTGAAAATGCCAGTTAAAGTGAAGCTAAACACCCAACCCCTCGTGGCTGTCTCCCCTACTTTAATTGTAGCCTTGCCATGGTTAAGAATACCACTGAGGCCGACTCTGAGGGGGGTTACAATGACGTTGGGTACTACTTATTGGGAGCTCCCGCGGAAGTGGAGGTCCCTGATCGCTAAATGCTGAAGCAGTAGATGAAACTACCATACCTGAGGATACCTACCTCCACCAAGTTATATGTTTTATGGCAATTATTGACACAGCCAGTGACGCTGATCAGCTCCTATCAAACTTAATTCGCCCTTTACAGCGAGGGCATACCATGAAGTCTATTCTGGAGACTCACCCTGAGACCGCACGCAAATTAACCTCCACTTTTCATCTCAAGGAGGTCTTAGCACTATCAGCCAACTTTGGAAGCACACTTACCAAGGTTGAAGTAGTTGTTCACAAAGTCTGGGTGATGGCTATCTTGGATACAGGTTCTCCAGTGAATGTAATTTCATCTCAGCTTATGAAAAAGATTAAACTGATGCCTGACTTGGATTGTATCAAGGAATTTGGAACTGCGGGCCCAAACAAAACTCGCGCTCTTGGCGCTTACTCCTCTCTTCCCATACGCGTTGGGAAGCTTATCCTATCAGCCCCTGCTGTGGCCTTAGATAATAACTCCTATGATATGCTCATAGGTACTCAGTTTATGATCGAATATGAAGGCAATATCAACATGAAGCAAGGGTTCCTATCTTTAATGAACTACGAAGTTCCATTAACCTTATTCAACAAAGAACCTATCAAGAATGACTACACCTGCCTGGTTGAATACCCCTCTTCCGCTTTGTCTTTACATTATGTCACTTCTGGGTGCAACACTAAGAAATTGCCCAATTCAGTGGAGGCTAGCGATGGTATTCCATTCTATGTGGCAGATGAAGTGGTGATCAAGCCGGGTGAACAACGAGTGGTTGACACAAAAATCACGCTCCAAATCACACGCCACTGCTTATTAAAACTCTTAAGCATCGACGGAGTTAGCCCTTTTGAGCCTCAGGTATTGCCTGGCGTTTTAGACCAAGCCTATCAGAGGCCTATTACTCTACTGTTAGGAAACCTCACCAAAAAGGACATAATTGTAAGAAAGCACCAGGAGGTGGGCCGTAGGGTTTTTACTCCCTGTGGAGGAAGTTGAACATGTCACCTCTATTGGCTCAATGGCAGATTTAGGTCTGCCCACAGATAACCTGGTATGTACCTTGCCAAACGTCCATATTTCAGATGAGCTGACCTTAGATGAGTTGAAAAAAGTGCAAACTCTTCTGGATGAGTATAGTGATATATTCTCGAAGTTGGACAATGATTATGGCCACATGAAGGGCTGGTGTCACTCCATCAATGTGGATGATGCCCATCCCATTAGGTCAAAACCTTATCGCAAGTCAGAGGTGGAGGAACAACAAATGAGGACAGAACTCACACAGTTGTTAGATGCGGGGTTATTAGTTCCTTTGCAAAGCCTTTGGTCCTCCCCCTTTTGCTAATTAAGAAGAAAAATGGAGGTCATTGGGTAGTTATGGATTATCACAGGTTAAACAATCTTATGAAAAAGGATAGCTATCCTATCACGCGCATTGATGATGCCCTCATGCAACTCTCGGGATCTCAGTATTTTTCAGCTATGGACTTGGCTAGTGGATACTGGCAAATGGATCTGTCTCTTCAAGATCAAGAGAAATGCGCGTTGATATGCAGTGAAGGTCTTTATAACCCACGCGATTACCTCAAGGGTTTTGCAACGCACCTGCCTCTTTCCATCATGCGATGGATCACATTTTGCAGGATCTTAAGTTAACCTGCATTATCGTCTAACTTGCTGACATTACTGTACTCTCGAAGACCTTTAATGAACACCTTGATCATTTGAAGTAGGTATTCCAACGCTTACGACGCTCAACTATCAAATTAAAGCCTTCAAAGTGTACTTTCTTCCAAAAGAAATTAAACTTCCTCGGACATACCATTTCTCAAGAGGGTATCCAACCCATACAAGATAAGGTTGAAGTGATTACCAGAATGCCACCCCCAAAAACCTATGGGATATACAGGTATTTTTAGAGATGATGGGGTATTACCATCAGTTTATCCCTAAGTTCGCCCAACTCAGTGAGCCTCTTGTTCGGTTGCTAAAACAGAAAAAATCCCCTTCCAATGGGGCACTGAACAGAAGGCTGTCTATGAAACAATGAAGTTGCTGCTACATAAATGGCCTATCCTAAGGCATCCCGATTATGGAAAACCGTTTATCTTGTTCACAGATGCCTCATACTACGCCGTCGGGGCCATCCTAGCACAATTAGATGAAAAAGGGGTAGATTATCCTGTTTCATATTCTAGTAAAATGCTATCAAAGGCAGAACGCAATTATAGTGTTAGAAGGAGTGTCTTGCCGTTCTACTCACAGTAGTGCATTACCGCCCTTTCTTGTATGGGACCTCTTTCACTGTGATTACAGACCACGCATCTTTAAAATGGTTGCAAAACATGAAGGACCCTATGGGGCGTTTAGCTCGCTGGGCTCTAAAGCTTCCAGCATTATATTATGAAGATCAAACACATCGCTGGAACCTGCCACATGAATGTTGATGGGCTAACTCAGCTGCCCATCCTCCACTTAGATAACAGTGAAGTGGAGCGGCTGTATGATCTTTTAATGACCCCAAATGACTGGGAAGATGAGGATGAGCCTGTACAGAGGATGTTGGCTCAGCACTCCCATAACACTAAAGTAGAAAGCGGGAAATTATATAAACAAGTGGGGGCGAAGTGGTTGCCATACCTACGACCCTCGGAACGTGTACCAGTTATTCTAGAAGCTCACTCCACCCTAGGCCATGGAGGAGTAAAGAAAACCTTTGAATGGATAAAGGATCGATATTTTTGGGAGGGAATCATGGAAGCCATCATCAAAGTCTTGGATGATTGCCTTACATGTAAGAAGCAGTCTCAGTTCAAGACTAGATACCAATATCAGCTGACTACCCCGCAACAGCCATTCCATACCATGAGCTTAGATGTAGCCGGGCTGCTTCCTCAGACCACAGGTGGAAACAGATATATCTTAGTAGGTATTGACCACTTCACGAAGTGGGTTGAAGCTGTGGCGCTTCTGGCCCAAACTTCTAAGGCCACTGCCACCTTCCTCCATCAAAATATTTTCACTCAACATGGGTGCCCTCAAGTACTACTCTGCGACAATGGGAAAAACTTCACCTCCAGAGTAGTCAAAATATTGGCTGCTTCCATGGGAGCCCAACAACTATTCTCAGCTCCATATAACCCATCAACCAATGGTACAGTGGAGCGAGTAAATGGTACTTTGGTTTCTATCTTGCAGAAAATGGCTTCGTCTGATCCACTTCATTAGGATCATTATCTCCCTAGCGCTCTTATGGCTTATCAAATAAGCTATCATCGGATTTTAAAGATGTCCCCCTTCCGAGTTTTGTATGGCAGGGAACCAGGCATACCTGTTCTTCTAGCTAAGGATGTCTTCTCTAGAGGAGAGGAGCCTGAGAAAGCCATGCGAAGATTAGCTAACCACATCATTCAGCTTCAATCAGAGGCTATGACCAACCTAGCTAAAACGGTTACCAAAGAAGGCCAATCTGGTAATGAGCTCCGAGCTCCTTTACCTTCCTTCCAAGTGTTGGATATGGTTTTATATTACCACATCACATAACTCCTCATAGTGGCAAACTTGGATCAATCTGGGAGGGGCCATTTACCCTCATGTATATGAGAGGAAATGAGTATTCTATCAAGTCTTTGGCTACAGGAATTATCATAAACCAGGTACATGGCTGCTTCCTATGACCCTACACCCCTCCTAACATTCTTGAGGGGGGCAATGTCAGACATTCACCTTCTCAACTTAGGAGAAAGAATGTTGGAGGTACAAGTGCTTCTGCATCTGCTACCATGATTGGCCCATCTCCTGCCCAGTCTTCAAATAATATTGTGGTTATTAATGATAGGAGTTAAAATGGCGAAAAGACCTTGGCAGATTCTCTGTGGAATCCTAGCTATTGTAAAAGTATGGATTATAACCAAAATTGGCAAAATAAGGTAAGAACTGATAATAGGAATTCTCCAACTTCTTGGCCGAATTTGAGGTGTTTGTTACCACACAAATCTGACCACCTCTGAGGTGCAAAGATTTTACTCAACAATGATAGGGTGCAAATTAACCAATCATTACCACACAAATCTGACCACCTCTGAGGTGAGAAGATTTTACTTGCTGGTGATTGGATACAATTCATCAAATCGTTACCACATGAATCAGTTTTGCCTCAAAAATTTTATCTTTGATCTGATAGGCCAAAAACCTATTATCCCTTAATTTGGATGACTCAGCTTTATATATTTTAGCCTCAAAAACCCATGGTCTCAAAATTCGAACTAGTTTAAATAGGAAATAGTAGTATTGAGGAAAGGACCTTTCATGGTTTTGCCCCGCAAAAACAATAAAAAACATAAAAACTTTAACAAAGCGTTATTTATAACTTTTATTTAAAAAGTAAATTACTCACTTTAACAAGAAATTTGTGGCACCTGACAGTGGATCACACATAGGAGTTAATCTAACAGTGATCTTTTCCAATTTTTGACTATTAGTATTTATACTACTTTTAAAAGTCAGAGGGAATTTGGGGATATGTTTGGAATAGCCTCAACACTTCCAAATTAGTTAAAATGATGAAATAGTATATCACAACTTGGGAACTCACTTCAGGGCAGTTGAGCGAAAGAAGAGGAATTGTGACTGACCAGAACGTACCCATGAGGTAGTGTTTTTATAAATGTAAGTCATTCACCACCTGAGAAATTTCTTGCACCTTGGGGGACCCCCGCCAAGCCTATAAAAGGGGGTTCCCCATGCAGGTGCATTGGAGGACTTCGTTGGGGTGGGGAGTACCTTCCAACTATTTCCTTATGGTCCGTAGTGAGGTCAGAGTAATCTGACTGTTGGATTTTACGTTTGATGCCCATAGAGGTTTTGAACTTGTGTACCCTAATTAATGGGGTTTCACCGAGAATCTGCCAGGGACTTTTGGCCAATTTCCTCGACTTGATTTTTATAAAATGAGCTCTTAGCAACATCAGAAAATTGCAAATGGCTGACATTTCCCTTTTTCAGCATTACTCGACATAAAGCATTCTTATTTTAAGCTGCAAAGGCGAATGTCTGACATCACCCCCTCAAGAATGTTGGGGGGCGAGTTGGGCCAGAAGAAACAGATATGTGCATGATTAATTATGATTCCAGTAGCTAAATTTTTAATAGAGTACTCATTTCCTCTCTTTTAGATGATGGTAAAAGGCCCCTCCAAAATTGATCCAAGTTTACCATTTCTAGGGGTGATGCAATTATGGTAGTACAACACCATGTCCGAGACTTGGAAAGTGGGTAAGGGGATTTGGAACTCATTTGCATCCTGCCCTTCCTTTGTTACTGTCTTGGCTAAATTGGTCATAGCTTCAGATTAAGTTGAATTATATTCTTAGCCAATCTTTTCATAACTCTTTCTGGGTCCTCAACTCAAGAAGAGAATACATCCTTAGATAAGAGGGCAGGTATGCCTGTTTCCCGCCCATACAAGACACAGAAGGGAGACATTTTCAAAATCTGGTGATAGCTAATCTGGTATGCCATAAGAGCACCAGGTATGTTTTGATCCCAGTGAAGAGGATCAGATGAGGCCATCTTTCGCAAAATGGAAAACAAGGTTCCATTTGATTTTTCCAAAGTCCCGTTAGTGGAGGGGTTATAAGGAGCCAAGAAAAGCTGTTGTGATCCCATAGATGAGGCTAGGATTTTGACTACTCTGGAGGTAAAGTTCTTACTATTATCGCAGAGTAATACTTGGGGGAAGCCATGACGGGTGAGGATGTGTTGATGTAAGAAGGTGGCGGTGGCCTTTTTTGTTTGATCAGGAAGAGCCATGGCTTCAACCCACTTAGTGAGGTGGTCAATAGCTACTATGATAAATCTGTTTCCACTAGTAGACTGGGGAAGGGGACCTACTACATCCAATCTAATGGTGTGGAACGGTTGTTGAGGGGTAGTTGGTTGATACTGGTATCTAGACTTGAAGCCCGATTGCTTCTTGCAAGTAAGGCAGGCTTCCAAAAAAATCCACAATAGATTCCATCATTCCGTCCCAGTAAAACTGATCCTTAATCCACTCATAAATTTTTTCCCCGTCATGACCTTAGGTAGAATGTGCTTCTAAAATAGCAGGTATGCGTTCCAAGAGTCAAAGGTAAGGCAGCCATTTTGTCCCCACCTGCTTATACAACTTCCAATCCTTCACTTTGGTGTTATGGGAGTGTCAGGTTAACATTTCCTATAAAGGCTCATCCTCATCCTCCCATCCATTGGGAGTCATTAAAAGGTCATGTAACCTCTCCGCCTCACTATTATCCAAATGAAAGACTGGTAGCCAAGTCAACCCATCAACATTCAAGTGATGGGTTCCAGCACGGTGTTCAATCTTCATGTCATAAGGCTAAAGCTTTAGAGCCCAGCGAGCTATCTAACCAGTAGGATCCTTCATTTTCTGTAACCACCTTAGAGATGAGTGGTCAGTAACTACAGTGAAGGTGGTTCCATAGAGAAAAGGGCGGTAGTGCTTTACAGACAACAAAACAGCAAGGCACTCCTTCTCCGTTACACTGTAGTTGCGTTACACTTTTGACTGCATCTTACTAAAATAGGATACAGGATGATCTACACCGTGTTCATCTAATTGGGCTAAGATGGCCCCAACGGCATAGTCTGAGGCATCAGTGAACAAAATGAAAGGTTTTTATAATCTGGGTGCCGTAGGATAGGATGTTGTCATAATAGTTTTTTCATCGTCTAAAAAGTGGCCTTTTGCTCAGCACCCCAATAGAAAGGGGTATTCTTTGATTTTAGATGGACAAGGGGCTCACTGTGTTGGGCGAACATAGGGATGAACTGATGGTAATACTCCATCATCCCTAGAAATACCTGAATATCCCATAGATCTTTAGGGGCTGGCATCTTTGAGATGACTTCGACCTTATCCTGCATGGGTTGAATTCCTTATTGAGAAATGGAGTGACCAAGGAAATCTAGTTTTTTTTGGAAGAAGGTACACTTAGAGGGCTTCAGCTTAATATTAGACTTATGTAACCGTTGAAACACCTCCTTTAAATGAACAAGATGTTCATTGAAAGTTTTTGAGAACACCATGATGTCATCAAGATAGATGATGACATAAGATGATTTGAGGTCCTGCAAGATGTGATCCATTGCACACTGTAAAAAGGCAGGTGCATTTTATAACCTTTGGGGTAGTCGTGTGGGTTAGAAGAGACCTTCACTGCAAATAAGAGCGCATTTCTCTTGATCTTGTGGAGAAAGATCCATTTGCCAATAGCCACTAGCCAAGTCCATGGCGGAGAAGAAGTTAGAGCCTGAGAGTTGGGCCAGGGCATCATCAATGCGAGGGATAGGATAGCTATCCTTCTTAGTGAGGCTATTTAATTAAGGGTAATCCATTAATATCTGATGACCTCCGTTTTTCTTTTTAATTATTAAGAGAGGTATAGACCAAGGGCCTTGGGAAGGAACGAGTAAAACCTGCATCCAATAACTGCTGGAGCTACGTCCTCATTTGTTGCTCCACCACTTTTGACTTGCGATAGGGTTTAGACCTAACAATCTGGGCATCACCCACATTAATGGAGTGGCTGGCCCTTCATGTGGTCATAGTCAGTATCCAATTTAGAGAAGATGTTGTTATATTCGTCCATCAATGTATGATCTTTCTCCAACTCCTCTGGGGTTAGTTTATCCGAAATATGAACATTGGGCAAGGTACACACCATGTTATCCATGGGTAAGCCCAGATCCGCCATAGAGCCAATGGCGTGGATGTGCTCAACGTCCTCTACTGGGAGTAGAAAGCCTCTGCCAATCTCCTGGTGTCCTAGTATGATCCTGTCCATCCCAGTGAGGTTTCTAATAGAAGGGTAATAGGCCTCTGGTAGGCTGGGTCTAGTATCCCAGGCAAGACACGAGGCTCCAAGAGACTAACACCTTCAATATTTACAAGGTGCAACAAGCAATGACGTGAGATTTGAAGCGTGATCTTAGTGTCACCACTTTTTGTTCACCAGGCTAATAAAGACCTCATCTGCAGCGTAGAAAGGGATACCATCCTTATCATCCATTGAATTGGGTAATTTCTTTGTGTTACGCCCAGAAGTGGAATAAGGCAAGGTTATAGCTGAAAAGGGGTATTCAATAAGGCAAGAGTATTTGTGCTTGTTGGGTCTTTGTTGGATAAGACTAAAAGGGACTTCATAGTTGAGTAATGAAAGGACTCCTTGTTTCATGTTAATTATTCCCTCATACTCAATCATAAATTGAATGCCGATGAGCATATCATATGCGTTGTTATCCAAAGCCACAGCAGGGGCTGATAGGATAAGCTTCCCAATTCGAATAGGAAGGGGAAGAGTATGCCCCAATAGCACGGGTATTGTTGGGACCAACGGTTCCAAACTCTTTCGTGTACTTCAAGTCAGGCGCTAGCTCTATTTTCTAATAAGCTTAGAGGAGATCACGCTGACTGGGGAGCCAGTGTCCAAGATGGCTAGGATTGGGACCTTTTAAATGACCACTTCAACCGTAGTGAGCGTTCCTCCAAATTTAGGTGACAAAGCTAAGACCTCCTTGAGCTGGAAGGTGGAGGTTAACTTTTTAGCAGTTTCAGGGTATTTATCCATGATAGATTTTATGGGAAGAACCCTCTGAAGAGGGCAAATTAAGCCAGCTAAGAACTGGTCGCCATCACTGGCAGTGTCAATTACTTTAGGACACCCTAAAATTTGACTGAGGTACGTCTCCTCAGGTATGGTGGTCTCATATGCTCCTTCAGCGTTCAAATAATCATGCACTTCTATTTTCTCAGGAGCTCCCAATATGTAATAACCAACATCATCATAACCCCCTCAGGTTCCTCCCCAAGAGTATTTGCAACAATGGGAAAAGTAGCGATGGAGGTAGGGGAGATGGCTACAGAGGATTGGGTAGCCTTAGATAACACATTTTCCAGCGAAGCTGGAAGGTAAGGTACAGAAGCGTTAGGGAGCTTGTGCGGAGGTATGATTGTTACAACCTTACAGGGCTTTGATTCATTAAAAGGAGTGATAACCTTTTTAAGTCGCACTGAGGTAGCAGGTTTAGTAGTGAAGATAAGCACAGGTGGCCTTACTTCCAATTGATCAACAGGCGAATGTTCCTCAAAAGTTAGATACAGGGTTGTCACTTCAGCTTTATATGGTTTGACACATACATGAAGTTAAGCCACATCTAACAAGGCTCCCTTAATGTCGCGGATATTCGTAAAGTATCATTTTACTGAGATGATATGTCGGGCTAGAGAGTGCTGAGAGGCTAACCCAGTTAACAGGGCGGCAATAGCATCATCAAGGGTAAGCATGATTTAAGGTTGACAACCTTTGTGCACCGAGGTAAAAGCGTTCAGCAAAGGCAATGGTTGATTCACCTTCATAAATGCTAAGGCGCATAAAGGCCTGTTTTCCCTGTGTAGACTTTGCTTTGATCCAAATTCAGCTAGAAGAGCCTCCTTTACCTCTGACCAGGTGTACCCAGGGTTCAAGTTGGTTACTATCATCTCTTGTGCTAAGCGGCTTAAACAAGAAAGGATGTGCCGAACTTTTTGCTTATCAGTTGTACCATCCATGGCAGCTTCATAGACGTACAAAAAGGTAATAATGCTTACTTCACCAGGATTGTATTTGTCCTTAATAGGGAGTTTAAGGGGCGCTACTCAAGCTCGTTAAGGCGGGACAAAATGCTTTTCAGTTGCTTTCCAAGAGCAACTATTTTTGGTGTACAGGGATCCCCCATAGTGAGCACCATTTTGTAGGAATCCAGCTTTAGGGGTGCTCGCTGATGCTAACGCCGCTGTAGCCCACAAAGATATTTAATAAAAATAATGAAAAAACGCTACTAAAATATGGGTTTTTTATAACTATATTAGGAGCGCGGGGTTTAAGCTAAAAGAGATCTTTTCTGAATTTTGACTATTAGTATTTATACTACTTTTGAAAGTCGGAGGGAATTTGGGGATAAGTTTGGAAAAGCCTCAACGCTTCCAAATTAGGTAAAATGCTGAAATAGTATATCACAACTTGGGAACTCACTTCAGGGCAGTGGAGCGAAAGAAGAGGCATTGTGATTGACCAGAACGTACCCATGAGGTAATGTTTTTATAAATTTAAGTCATTCACCACCTGAGAAATTTCTTGCACCTTGGGGGACCCCCGCCAAGCCTATAAAAGGGGGTTCCCCATGCAGGTGCATTGGAGGACTTCGTTGGGGTGGGGGAGTACCTTACAATGATTTCCTTATGGTCCGTGGTGAGGTCAGAGTAATCTGACTGTTAAATTTTACGTTTGATGCCCGTAGAGGTTTTGAACTAGTGTTACCCCAATTAATGGGTTTCCACCGAGAATTGGCCAGGGACCTTTGTCCAATTTCCTTGACTTGATTATTAATAAATGAGCTCTTAGCAACATCATAAAATCGCAAAATGGCTGACATTTCCCTTTTTCACCATTACTCGACCTAAAGCATTCTTATTTTCTAAGCTGAAAAGGCAAATGTCTGACACTCCTTAACCTGCCATTCTGTGCTTAGGGAGAGTATTGGGGCGCTCATTTAGATGCTCTTGGAGAATTAACTTATTTAATTCCATTGATGCCATTGTTGACTACTGGGAAGCTGCCAGAGGTGGAGGAGGCTCATATGTCTAGTGCCACAATTCCTCTCTTGAAAGTGCTTTGAGGGACAATCAGCTAGATAACACTTTTACTTCTGTTATTTCTCGCCAGGTGGCTCAGAATTAAGGTCAGGAGTATCTTTTGCTATTTGCACAGATCAAGTTGGGCTTTCATATGGTATCTGTGGAGGATCTTCTGGACATTGGTGCATCTAGAAACTTCATGAGCTCGCAGATTGCTCAGGACTTGGATATGGATCTTGATATTAGTCATCAATAATGAGTGCATTGTTAACATTAATGTAGTGTTATTCTGTGTGATGGTCCATACCATTCTTGGTGCATGGGTATGGCTTCTGTGATCAATTCACTGCTGCGCCAAAAATTAATTATTTACCATCATCCCTCGGGTTGGGTGATGGCGGCGGCAAAAGATGAGTATTGATTTAGAGTCAACATGATGTCATTTGCAAATCTTGATTTATATGGAGATATTCTAAATATTGATGTTTTTCCCCTGCTAGAGCAGTGGGGTTAAAGTTTTATCTTTTTCCCCCACAGCGCTGCCGGTGGATTTCACTTCTAGCTTGGCCAAGTTCAAGGTCATTTTTGATATGGAAAAAATCACCACCTTTCCTCCCACTATGAGTATGATCTGGACTTCCTCTTGAAAGTAAATCAATTAAAAGCTTCCATCCCTTGTATCCATATATTGAACAGGAGTATAAAGCCCTGGAGGTGTGGTTTGGATGACAAAATCAAAAATGGTTGGGTGTTCAAGGTGACATCTCCTATTGTATCTCCCATAGTTTTTACTAAGAGGAGAATTTTAAATTGCATCCCTGCATTAACTATGGATATTTAAATAATATCACTGTTCAAACTCTCTACCCCTATCCCAAGATAAGATGAATAGCCAGGAGATTTAGAAATCTCAGGTGTTTTTATAGCTTAATATCATTAATGCGTTCAACCAGATTTGGGTGGCAGAAGGATAGGAGTGGCTTAAGAAGCATATACTTGTAGGGGGATATTATAGTTCTAAGTAACGGCTTTCAATTAAAAAATGTCACAGCTACATTCCAGCGGATTATCAATGATGTACTAGGTGATTATAGTTTAACTGTGCATTGGTGTATATTAATAATATCCTCGTGAATTTATTCAATCCAGAGCAGCACAAGAAGGATTTGGAGTCAGTGTTGGGTGAATTTCACAAAGCTGACTGAATGTAAAAGATTTTAAGTGTGAGTCTTTTAGGGATGAGTTTACCTTCCTAGGTAATTTGGTCCTAAAGGATGGTTATGCAATTCACCCCAGCAAGCTCAAGGCCATCCTATTGAGGCCCACATTCACCACCAAAAAGCAGTTATGGAGCTTCCTGGGCATCAGAATATTCCTAGAAATTATCTCTGGCCCTCTTTTTAGCTGGCCGCGCTGCTGCATTCCTTAGCGGGAAAGAATGTTCTATTCTGATGGAGAGCGGAATGCCAATTTGCATTTAATGCCATCTTGGAGTTGTTTGTGGCACCGCCCATCTCAAGAATGCTAACCCAAAAAGCTTTTCATCATCACATGAATTGTATAAATGGCGGTTGTGGTGCAGCGTTGCTTCAGGAGAGGATAATAATGAACATCTAGTCAAATATTTCTCACGTAAGTTCGCTTCCTTAAACAATCTTGAGCCATTTAGGTAAAACTTGGATGCCATGCCATGGTGCTTACACAATGGTGGATTCTCCTCCAGGGAACGTGACATGAGGCGATTGTGTGAATGGACCATTAAGCCTTAATTTTCTTTCCAGAAACTGCAGAAATTGGCACATTTCCAGGCCCAGACATATGGTGACTTATGAAGCTTTAATTTTCAAGATGATTTTGTAAAAATTTCCCTGAATGTTATCACTGATTTTTGATCCAGAACCATGTATTGAGTCCACCAGAGGAGGAAGGACACGATTTCACTACATTGATTCCGCCAGACAAGATTTTCAAGCTCCTCTTATAATTTAGTGGCAGAGTGGGGCTCAAAAGTTCTTTTGGTCACTTGGGTACTAGTGGGTCAGACTGCCTGCATGGAGGGGTTGGAGTTATTTGGCTAACCTAGGTTAGCGCATCAGTCTACTCAATATGAGTTGGCAAAAGGAACTGTTTTTAAATCCTATTTTAGGGTCCCACCATACATTTGTGATGAGATGATCCAGGAGCACCATGACCCTCCGGCTTTGGGTCACCCAGGCGATAAAAAATAACCTGATTTGATGTAATGACGTACATCTGGCCAGTGATCTCCAAGGATATCCCAGCATGGATTTCTAGTTGCATCATATGTGTGGAAAAACTCAAATTGATCCAAAAAGAATGGGCCTCTCCATTTCCTGCATCAGTCTGAAGGTTGGTGGACTTAAGTGCTGGTTGACTTCATTGTTGAGCTTCCATGCTCTTATGGGCTCAATTAGTCAATTCTGGTGATGGATCTCTTTACCAAGATCGCCTTTATTATCCCCTGCTCATCAGGTATTATTCCAAGGAAACCACCTGGCTCTTTGTGCAGCATGTCTTCTCAAGAATTGGGTTGCCACAGGAAATTGTAAGTGTCCAAGGGCTGCAGTTTATGACGCCCTTTTGGATGGCCCTCCTGGCTATCCTAAAGTTCAAGATATGCCATTCCACCAATACCATCCCCAGTCAGATGAGCAAATGGAGCAGGTCAATCAGATTATTGAGCATTGTCTCCAGTGTTATGACACTGCCGCGCAGGATACCAATGCGACCTCCTATTGGCACTGTTTTCATACAATAATGCCTCCCACATCCCTACCAGGCTTTCACCATATGGAGCTACATTAGAGTAAAACCCATTATTCTCCCTCAGTCTGTGCCTTCACTAAAAATCCCTGCTGTGGTAAAACACGCTCAACAGATTGTACCATTCAATTCCTGATCCAGGAGCCTCCAATCAAGGTCATCAGTGCTTTATAATGCGATTCAAAGATTGGAAACATCTTACCACCCATGAGATCACAGTAGGTTCCTCAGTCATTCTCAATCTTGCCACCTGCATATGAAGGTGCACTTGCAGACGTTTGCAAGCAAGCAATTAGGTCCTCATGTGGTTGAGGAAGAAATTAAAGTAGTGGGGCCTTCCATTTGGCTCTGCTTAACCAATGGAAGCAGCATTTCATCTTTACCACATCCCAGTTGTCATCATTCAAAGTTACGCTTCCCATGATTATGAGCTGGTATTATTGAAGACTCAGCAGAAGAGCAAGTGGACACTATTTTGGCGTCTCATCACTAGTGCCATTCAGTACAGTAATTGGTAGCGTGAAAGGGCTTCCCCTCATGAGAATCTGAGTTAGTGATTGCAATTGCGTAAACTGACATGAGTTTTGGAAGCCTTCCACAAGACACATATGTATGCTCCCCAACCTTCCCTGAAGGTTGCCTCCCTCCTAGGCAATCAGTCTTCCAAAAAGCACAAGAATGTGACGCTGGCTTTAGTTCCCAATGAGGTTTGCAAGACCTGAAAAAGGGGAGGGTAATGTAAGTCTGGGGGAGCAGCCCCCAAAGGCTGAATCAGGAGATCACTCATATTTAACTAAGAGTAGGAAAAATCTGGAAGTCGTTCCTCTCATTATCCTTGGAGATTTAACCCATCAAGTAGATGAGAGATGGGTGATGGAATATTCCTTAAAGGTCATGTTTTTCCCTATGCTAACCACTAATGAGTTAGTACGGTTATACAGGGTGTGTGGGGGAAGTGGCGGCGGCCAATGGCCTCTTCCAGCAGAGGGTTGACAGCAATTTATCCTTTTATGATGTCCTGCAGTTTGAGCTAATCTAATTTAGTAGAATTGGGTTCTTACAGAAAGAAATGAAATAAATTGGTTTGGGCATGGGAATTTCATCCACCATGACTCTTTGTCACTGGTAATCGTGAGCTCATCCCATTTAGGTACTGGCACACCAAACTCCTTCCTGACTAAGTGGTACCAGCCATATGTTACCTGGCTTTAAGTGCACCCAGCTGCCCACAAAACAAAGTGACGCCGATCTTTCAAGAAAAATTGTGGTGGGAGGGGATAGTTTGTGGTAAAATTTTGATTATGAGTCAGTTGGCCAGGATGGGATAGATTCGGTGTCATAGAACTATAAGATGCTAATTTGGTGAAAAAAATTGCAAAATTAATTCTAACAATAAATATCATCATTTGGGTCCCCAATTGTTTGGTGGGCTTATAAGGCAGCAGACTTCAACAGGCTCTACTGTCACACCATTTTACTTTTTTACTTTTAACAATCACAATAAAAAAATGATCACTAAAAATCAAACTTTAATTGTAAATTATAGTAGTCTGACAGGCAATTTGTAATAATAGATATTAAATCAGACATTTGTGGTTGGTGCTTACAGATGCTTCACTAATGTTTCATCAGCTAATAGAGATGCTGTACCGCGAGGTTTTCTGTCTGGTGTTCTGGTTGGTCACTCACAATATGATTTAGGCCAGTTTATTTTTAAATCACCACACTCCATGACATTTTAGGTCTTATTTTAGTAAACTAAGGAAATATTGCCTTATTAAAGAAGCATGTATATCCTAAAAACATTAGCATTCACCATACATATAAGTCAATGAATCTTATATATCAATAAAATCATAGTATACTTAGGCTCTACATTATAAGCAAAGTTAAATGTTTGTTCTTTATTTCTAGTTATAAAATGACATTTGATAATAATAAAATCCATAAGTATATAAGAACTAAGTTATCTAGATAATAGACAGGTTTTAGGATCTATCAGACTTTATACTGTTTTATAGGCTAATATTTATTAAGCACTTAACTACAATATGTCACCTCTCAAACTTACTATGTAGTGACATTCTTTAATGTTAGATCAAACAGGAGTAGGTGAAAAGTTTCTAAAAAAATTTGTTATTTATTTTTCTATGGATTGATAGGTGTTTTGTTGCTTGTATCACAATGAACATAGTGATGGAAGCTTCACCTACTGTTGACCTAGGCTAAGCTATAATAAAAAAATGATACTTACCATTTAAGCTTATAATGGTTAATCATAGCTGTATATTTATATAAGTCCATTATCCATAAGATAAAAAGTAAGAAAGTTAACAATTATACATATTTATAAAATCATATGTGCAGCAAACCTATAACGCAAGTTTTAAATTAATGAGCATATAAATCTTCATTAAATAATCTTAAAGAGGTTTGTAGTTTTTTATACTTACAGTTTAGAAATTTTATGCATAAAATCTGTTATAATATGGGATACATTATACTTATTAATAGTATTTTAAAGTTTTAGTGTGGATAACCCAAGTAGGGGGATACCTTGAACTTTTTTGCTTGAGGCTGAACAAAAACTCTAGAATAAAATCACAACATGACTCCGCGCCACAAGCTTTATAAGTCATGATAAATGTTCATGAGGGTTGAGGAACACTTAGCTGGAGTGGAAAGCTAAAATAAACATAAAATAGCAGAAGTGATGTTGGTATAGTTATCTCTTCTATGAGGTTAGAGTTGAAAAGTGATATTTAGGGTTTTTTGGTATGCACGCTGTGTACATCTTGAAGTATCAGGTGAATTGTTCTACAGCATGCTAAACAAGTTGTAAAAGTAGGGAAAAATAGCTTCATCCTGGTACAAGTTGTGGGCATTTAGTTAAATAATTCTTTGATAGCATAAAAACATAAGTAACCTTCAAATACTCTATAATAGTACTTTGAAAGATAATTAGACAAGCTCTAATTAAAACATCTTTAGGTAGAAGTATAACAAACGTATCTTTTTATAGCTTTATTATCAATATAATGATTTAAATCTTTAATTAGTGAATGGTTTAGAATAAATATTAAATGAAAATTCTTTGATTAGCTTTTAAATCTTATGGTACAACCATAAGAGACTTTTTAAAATAGTCATGTTGAGGTGACAATTTACTAGATTTTTTAATAAATATCATACTAA
>JAKSZP010004289.1:0-98225 GCA_022478985.1 Massospora cicadina | reverse complement strand
AATTTTTTTGTGAAATGGCATGAGCAACTAAAGATTCAAAGTCAAACAAATTGAATCAATGCATTTGCTTATATTGTTTTATCAAACTAAAGAATATTAAATAACTTAAATAGAGAAAAAGTATATTTTAATTTTATTAAAAAATCTCAACATTTCAAATGATGACATAATCTACTTTCGTTAGTTCAAGTTTATTACTAAAAATGTTACAAATGATAATGCTCAAAAATATAATTTGATTTAAGTAAAGTTAAGTAATAAATTTAAGGCTAACCTTAAGTGGCCTCGCATTTAGTTAAATAGTATAACCTACTTTTTCTTTCAATTTGCTGCTATTACCAAGGAGCAATATAAAAGTAGTCTATCTTGCCTTTGATTTCTGCGGCAAATGATAAGCTTAAGGTAAGCAAAAGGAAATACTGGCTCATTTCTCGACGCCGATGCTTTAAACATGATAAGCTTATTCATCGCCTATTTTGTAAAACCAAAATTAGATTTGTTTGCTCTATATTAATCTTTGTAAAACTAAAATCAGCCCAAGGAAATTCTAATATCATGTACATAAATTATAAGGTGAACAAAAGTTAAGACTAGGATACATATGATATCATAACATTAGCTAACTCTCAAAAGTGACTTAAAACCCCCTAAGCTGCTAAGAAAAAAATAGAAAATTCCAGGCTCCAAGGTACTGCCATTCGTTTAGAAAAAGCAAAAAGTATTTGAGGTGGGTCAACCTTGGGACAATATACCACACTGAGAATTTTTCTAGCCAGTATAGGCTTCAAACTTGTATCGAACAAAACCTGCACTAGGGTGGAAGCAGGAATTACCCTGTCAGGCTAACCACCCTTTTACTGTCATTTGTTTAAGGTTGATCTACAACATACAAAAAACTGTAAATTTAAAAATCAAATTAAGCATGAACCCTTGCTTCAAAATCTGCACCTTGATTTGAATCTTCTTATTAAAATTAATTAATATTGTGGCACAAATAGCATGTATAGGTTATTCTGTGTCACAAGATCAAACTGATTTGCACTTTGATCCATTTTTGTAGGATCAGCACTGTAGACTACCTCTGGTGAATATGATGGAAAGACCCTATATTTTCACTATTAAGCTATCATTGATTTTCTATTAAAGTTTAGGTTTTTATTGCTTCAATTTATCTTATTTCTGATTTATCAGTATATTCTAAATTCAGTGGATTTTTATTAAGCCATGTAGATCTTAAACTGGTGTAATCAATATATCAAATTTAATATATCAAATTTAATGATGCGTGGCAGCTCCCCTTTTTGGGTTGGGCACCACTAGTGCTAAAAAATATATCAAATTTAAATGTTTCAAAATTCTGAGAATAATGGTGCACATAGCACTAACCATCATGAAATTTCCTATAATTTAGAATCCTCACAACAATATCTAAGCTTAAACCTCTGAGCAAAGCCCACAAACTCATCAAAACCCCACAAAAAAGAATAGTGATTTTTAGTCACATGAGTTCATATACAATGAATTCCTATGAAACAGATTATCCAAACAGTAGGAAATTCTTTACCTGTAAAGATATTTCTTTCTTTAGTGATGCATCAGGTTTTATTATCTTAATGATTTATGTACCCTGGCTTTTCGGAGCTTACAACACCGAACTGTCATTGCTGATTCATTTATAAAATAACTAGTGGAGTTACCCGTGCTTTGCTACGGTATCTATAGAATTTCATGTGTTTCGAATTGATTAATTTAAATTTTATATATAGTTAAGCAATAACTACTCGGCCAAATCTAATTGCTCAATCGAAGCAACCAAAACTACCAACCACTCAGCTAAAACTACCTGAATTTATCAATTCAACCAATAACTAATCACCCCTCGAAACTAAACTGTGTCCTATCGATTCAAACAAAAGCCATCAACCTCTCAGCCAAACAAAAAAACCTATCGAATCAATCAAATAACACCAACCTGCTACCCGAAACATCTCTTTATACTTAAAATCATTGTGTGACATATCTTCCAAACTACTAAATCAACTTTACTTAACTTGCCAAAAATATTTTATTAATTAGGTGAACCAAATTAGGCAGGTTTTTAAAATTTATAAACTAACATCCAGATACCCATGCTTCGCTACAGTATTTAAAGCTTATCAGATGATAAGCTCACATTGTAGCCTATAAGCTGTGCCAGCACTACTCTCGAGCCACTCAGACTAACAGCTCCACTGTTGCTCTCGTGGCTGGTGAGTTGATTATCCTAACTACTTAATCTACTTAAACTCTAATACTGATTTTTGTTGAGTTTCAGGTGAGCAATTTGGTGAATTATTAGATAACATTCACCAATTATCACCCACTCACCCAAATAGATTAAATTTATTACTCAATTAGCTTCAGGTGAGCAATTTGGTGAATCTATATATATATATATATATATAGATAAGTGTCTGAAATAGAGCTTGTAAGATTTGATTACAGACAGACAGAATTGACAGTGAGTTTAAGAAAAGTGTATAAAAAGTGATTACGCCAGAATTTGAACAACTGACCTTTTATAGAGTTGAAAGTTTAGAGCCAAAAGCTGAGCCGATTATGCTAGATTTTTTTATAAAACTCCATACTTTATTTAAAATAAATTTAAGGGAAAGTAAGAGGGGAGGGTGGAATACAGGTGATTTGGCCAAGGGTAAAAAGGACTGGGGGTTTGGGCCACTAGAGTTCTAGCACCTCTGACTATTACTGATTGGCAATTGCCATCGCTAGCCATGGTTCTAGCATTGGTGGGTTTACAGGCCATTTGATTCTCAGTTGATTAGTTGCCTCATCGCGTACAATGAGCAATCTGGCAGGGAAAGCCAAACATGTAGCTTTATAACACCTGGGGATTAGGTGTAAAAATTTTGAGATCTGATGGAGCTGATCAGAAATAATCCAAATGGTCTTCAATACCAAACCTCTGTGGTGGGGGCACTCATTGCTCAAACCTTAGCAATGAGCACACAGTGAATTACCCATACACAATAATGGTAAATGAAGGCTTGTAGTTGGATCAGAGCTATTTTTAGGGTTTTTGTGAAGAAAAGATCCTGCAATGTATATATTCCTGGTGGTGATTGTTTGCCTGATAGGATGTAGCATATTGCAGACCAGTGTTTTTTGAACACAGTGTATTCATAGTAATGGTGGGCTATGTCTGCTTCCAGTTCAATGCATATGGGTCATTCTTTGTGCTGGTAGTCTGGCCCGCTGTGCTTGCACAATTTGAATACCCAATTTATGATCTGCCAGGTTACCAAACGCTGTTTGGCTGTTACCAAGCAGGAGTTCAGACCCAAGATTAACTCCTTCATCAGGTAGTTGGTGTTGTGGCCTTCAGTAGTTCAGTCATTTAGGATTTGTGGATGGGTGGGCAGATTACACCCCAGTTTCAGGAGTGGGTCCCCATATTATATCAGCGTCAATTTGTACCTTATTCTGATTGACTTGGTAGTATATTCATCAGCAATTTATTTATGCTCCTCCCAGCTTGTTGCAGAAATCATTGCAGAATTATGTGCTTTGATGTCCCTTTGAATTTGGTTGGCTTCTCAGTCCAATTGCTCAAATGACCATCCACCCTGGTGCATGGCCAATTTCATAGTCACCAGTAGTGTGGAGTACCTTTTCAGGAGGTTATCCACGGGTGGTGCACTATCCATTCATGTATTGAGTGGAAAGAGACTGGCTCTTGGAGGCCTTGGGCTCTTGCCCAGTTCATGCCCCATGCTAGGGTCAGGCAGTGCATGTGCATCTGTGTTAGCTTCAGGAATGACTTCCCCCATATATGCTAGGTGTGATATTCAAAGTCCAGGAGGCCCATGCCTCCTTCATTATTTGGTTTTGACAGAGCTTCCAGTGGTATTGGGGCTGCCTTCACCTTGAACCACAAGAAGGTTCAGAGCATTGACCTGATTTTCTTCTCTAAGTTCAGGCTTATTGTCAGCACATGAGCAACATACCATAACTTTGAGAAGATGAAGTTATTTATTGCCTGCACTTTCTCCTCGAGGCATAGTCTGGCACTTTTTAGCATGCCATTAAAATTGATAAGCTTGACAATACTTCCTGTTTGGTCTCCAGTACTGCTGGTCCCTTATCATTGATGAGTATCCTAAGGTATTGGACTGTCTGGGAGTGCATGATTGGCATTGTGTCAGTTGGCAGGCTGAAGCTTGGGTTGCCAACCCTCATCACTGAGGTTTTTGTCAAGTTGATTTTTGCGTTTGATGCTGGCTGATAGAGATTTAATAGCTCCTCAGCGCCCTGGAGGTCAGTCAGTGAGCTTATGCCTACTACTGTATCATCAGTAAATGCTAGCATCTTCAGTGGCATTTGGTTAGGGTGGACTGACCCCTGGAGCTTTGCATCCATTGACGCCAATAGAATGTTGGCTGCAAAGTTGAAGAGTGTCAGTGACATAGGGTCGCATTGTCAGAGACCTTGCCCAACTGGGATTTCATTTTTTATGCTATCTGCAACAATCACCTTCGTTACCAGGCCCAAGTACAGCATCATTATCCATACTCAAAAAGTGTTGAGGATATTGACTGCCTTTAGTGCCTTGTGAGGGAATGACCACGCTACTCAGTTATATGCCTTTTCCATGTTGAGGAACATAAGGTACCCCTGTTTGATGCCCCTTACATCCTGGAGTACACTCTGGACTGAACCAATGCTGTCCTATATACTACAGCCTTTGACAAAGCTGTTCTGGGCCTTATGGAGCATGCATGGTGATGTTGCCATCAGTCAATTAGATAGTATGTGCGTGAGAAGTTTATAATTGGTGTTTGATAGCACAATTGGGCGCCAGTTCCAAAGTTGGCGTCTGAGGCCCTTTTTGTACAAAATTATGATTCAGGTCTCTTGGCCTCCTGGAATTTGCTGGCCATTTTGTAAACAGTGATTGAAGAGGTCTTTGAGCTCTGGCGTGATGCAGTCTCAGAGTATGCTGTATATTTTTGCACACATATTGTTGGGGCCTGGTGCTTTCATTCTTGGCAACTCCTTTAGCGCCCTCTTAACTTAATTGATAGAAATTTTGGCGGATAGCTTGGTGACATCTTAGGATATACAGCCCCCTAGTGCCAGCTTTTCCAGGTCAATAATGGTTTTTGTCACCAATTTGCTCATTTCTCATTGTTGGAAAAGATCACCATAAAAAAGATTGATCTCTTGCTTGGTTGTTTTGGGGTCTGTTGATACTTCCCCTTCCGCTGTCTCCACTTCCCATACCCTAGCCTTGGTACGAATTTCCTTGAGGTGTTTCAGGCCCTTTTTGGTCATCATCCCCACTAGACTCTAAAATTGGTAAGTTGCATTGGTCCATCTCTCTAAGTCTTGCTTCATCTTATGGCCCAATACTTTTTGTGTGTTGTTTGGTACTCGCTCCACCAGTCCTTACTGTCCCACTGGGTGAGCCTCAGTCTTTCTAATTTAGATTTCAGCTGCTTCACGGTGGCAGTTCACTTGTAAGAGGTCACTTTTTTGAACTTCATACTATTGTGCTTCATTTTTGCTTTGATCTGGGTCCATTGTTCTATCAGGTCCAACTCTGGGTGGCTGTCCAGATATGCTACCAGTCAATCCAGTCCAGCATCAATCTTTCAGCGCCATTCCCCATCCCTCAGCGTGGCTGGTGCCAGTTGCCACTTGCAGTTCCTCAGAGGTTCATCAAGGTTGATATCCACACAGATGACCATGTGGTCACTTTCAGCATTTATGCTAACCTTGCTGTTGGACGTCATTGGCTTGAGATCCAATGACACTAGGATGTAGTCTAAATGTGATCCTGACAGTGGGGATCCAGCGGCGTTGTATGACCACCGCGTTATGTTGGCTGGGTCATCGTCCTCTTTGTCAATTGTTAGGCAAATCCCCAAATTGACTAGGTAATCAAGAATCTCGTCAGACTTACTGTTAGATGTTCTCTCATTGGGAACGTATCCCAGCTCGCATTTGCCCAACAATTCAGGTCACCTGCTATTATAGTCATCGCTTCAGATGGCACTTCCACTAAAAATTCCCAAAAAATACAGTTTTTGTGGTGCTTTAGTGGGGTGTAAACTGCTACCACTTGTATGCTCCTGCCAGTTTCTCTGTTTGTAGCCGTTGCTATCAAGATCCTACTGGTGTGAGTTTCTTCCAAAAATTCCAGATCTATTTTCTTGTCCATTATGACTATTGCCATGTGGTCTGTCCATAGGGCTTGGTAGCCTATCTGGCGGGACCACAGGTGGTTTTTTGCGTCACAGTTTGAGCTTGGCACCATTTCCTTTTGGTTACTAGCTTGTGTTTCAGAAATAAAAATTAGGTCAATATTGTTATTAGTTTTTAAATGGTGCATTTTCCTCCTCCTCATTTGTATGCTTGCCATCCCCCAAGCATTTGTAGTCGCTATCCTCATTTCTGGCTGCCCAACCCATGGGTATGAGGTTTAGCGTTGTCTGGGTTGTACATCAAGTCCCATACTGAGGTCTAGTTAGTTAATAATGGTGGTGTTGATGGTTGGCGGGGTGCAATATTTGGTTTTTGGGGTCATTTGGTTGGTACTGGGATTATATTCCTGGGCATCCTGTGTACTGGGAATTTGGTCACCATCTCCGTCTCCCTGCCAATGGATAATGGGGATGGTTTTATGATTGGGTCTGGGTGCCCCTTGTCCCCTGCTGGTGGAGCGGCAGATTCTCCCTCATCCGTCAGTCATATTCACACCCCTTCATTTGATTTAATGGCAGAACTCAATTTTTTAGTTGGTGATTGTCTGGCCAATTTTGTCAATTTCATCGCTCCTGCTGATTTTTCACTGGTCACCTTGGGTTTATTTGCTGATGACTTCTGATTTAATTTAATATTCACTTTTGTCTTGTCAGGCTTCAATTTCAATTTGCTGGCTTCCTACATCCACCCTTGCTTGGGAGACTTTTTTGGGTTTGCCTTCTGCCATCTTCTCTCCTCGTGGACCATCCATTCTGCTTGGGTTGGATGTTTCTCTATTGGTCCAGGGTCAGTTCCCTTATCCATTGTGTAAGATTTGGGGTTCAGATTTATAAATGGTTTGTCATCTGCTTCAGGTCTCTTTGCCGCTTCTCATTCCCACGCTTCTCTATGTGCCAGGTCCAATTCTTGTTGCTGGCATTTCATATCTGCTACCTCCATTAGGTTGCATGGGATCCATTCTCTGGCTTTTGGGTGGAGGAAAGTCTTGGTACCCACCTTGGTGATTCCCCCAATGAGGTCATATTTGTATTCCCATGTAGTTTTACCTTTATGATGATGGCATTGAGCCATTGTGTGGCTGGTCTGGTAACAGAACTGGCACACTTGTTTGGCATCCTCCTGTTCAACGTATACTACCCTATTGAGGCTGGCCAGGCAGATGAATTGGTGTAGAACAATTTTGTTCAGTTTCATCCAGGGTGCCAGTTCATACAGCGCTTCCACTGTCCAAGGGCGGAGGCACTTCACAATGTAATCACCACTGGCTTGCTAAAATTCTTGTACTTCCCCATAGTATGACAATCTGGTCCAGATTGCTTCATGTACCCACTCCTGTTCACGATCAGTGGGGAGATTCTGGAAGGTTACACACCTTGTAGTTTGGTTGGTTTATCTGGTCAGGTTCCATTCACAGATAAATCCCCTTATATTTGATGCCAATTTTGAGGAGTTTCTTGCGGTCCAATTCGCCTGGGATTGCTATATCTATATAGCCCCATTCAGGTACCCAGTGGTGATCAAAGTCCCCTCTGGCTAGGACTTCATCAAGTTCCTGATAAATTGACATTATCAGGTTGGACCATTCCTCCTCCTCCACTAGCTGCAGGTGGATTCAGATAGCATCCTTTAGGTATGATTTTGGTGCCTGGCAGTCTGTAAAGCCCCCACTGATCAACTGATGGATGTACTCAATGTGGCTCCCTGCTCCATTCCAGGTGTTGTCTTTGGTATGCGCCGCCATGGCGCTGTAGGATTTGGTTTTCGCGCTTGGTTTGGGTACTTCAGTGGGGGTCTTTCCCTTCAAAATCCAACTTACCAATTCATTGAGGCTGAACCCCCAGTTGAGGAACGCTTCAATCTGGTGGATGCTGATACCTCAGCGGCTGATACTTTTAGCCATTTGTGCTCCAATCTTGAGGCTCTGCCACTCTAGGGCATCTGATGGCAAGAACCCCAGTTGGTACCACTTGAGGGCAGATTCTGGGCCACACGTTGGGTGGAGGTATTTTTGAAGGACCTCCAGCATAATCGAGCTATGCTGGCACCAGTCCCTTACTGTGACACTATTCCAGCCCCCATCTGTAAATACTCATGCCATGGCTGCTGGAACACCCGCTTCACTCCATTGGAATGCTTCAGAGGGGGTGAAACCTTTGGCGGCATATGGGGCCACTAGCATCAGTTCTGGGAAGAAGATTGCTTCCAATCCTGGATAGTTTTATTGCAGATCCCCACTTTGAGCCATTCTCAGCCCAAGTCTGGGGTTGTGACCCCTTTCATTGCTGTTGCCGCCTGTGGTGAAATCTCATGTTCCATCCACAGTTGGGCTGATTCAGGGGTGAACCCCGCTGCATCCCAGTCTGCAGCTTCAGCAATTGTTGCAGCATTGCACCAGATTTTCCACTTTTCAATTGGGAATGGTCAGCCTCTAAGAGTTTTGTGAATCAGTTTAGTCACCCCCAGCTCTGCCCATTCACGCACTAGGTCCATACTGGCCCCCGCTTGGAACCAGTATTTCATCTCCATTGGTGTGAATCCATTGGCAGACCAGTTGATGGCCTCTTCTGGCGACCAATCCTGGAAGGGTCCCCATTCCACCGCTTTTTCCTTTGTCCAGCCTGCTTTCATCAGGTCTGATGCAGTGGCTGGTGGAATTTGGGTGTACAACCAGTGTAAGGCCTCAGTGGCCTTGAACCTGGCCATGATCCATGGTAGTGCCTCCTCTGGGGAGAAAGTAGTGTTATACCATTCCAGTGCCATGTCCACTGGAATGGAGTGTCAGGCCCATTTGAGGGCAGTAGAGGCGTTTGGGAATCATTTCGCATACTTGGCTAAATCTGTTGGGTTGAGGCCCAAGCTCCCAATGGCTTGGGCATATCGTGCTGTAATGCCTGCCTTGTTGTACTCCATTGCATTTAAAAGGTTGATGCTGGCCTCCATCCAGGCCTTTGCATCCACCAGTTTTAAATCTTCACAGATTGCAGCCTCAATCACCTTGTTCTCCACATGGGATTTTCATCCATTCCAGGGCATCTTCAGTCCTAAATTATGACGCCTTGAATAGTACCACCATAATTGAGATTTGGGTGTCAAGCCAGCATTTGGCCACTCCAGCAGAAAATTTGTGGTCTCGCCACATAGCCACGATGGCTGGTTTGATACCTTTGGAGACCCACTGAGTTGCTGTAGAGTATGGGAACTGGAGGGCCTCCCATTGTTTGACCTTTGCGGGCAGACATGCCTTGGCGCGCCAACATGTCTGACTGGATTAGGGTGTATTTTACTGGGGCCCTGGCTGCTGACTTGACCACTGTCAGAGTTTCAGCCCCTTCCAGTAGTACTTTTAGTTTTTTCACTGACTTTTCTTGGGTGTCCAATCCCTCAGATTTGGTCTTCAATATAGTTTCACCCCCATTGGGGTTGGTCCCCAATGGATCATATTGGTTCAGCAATTGGCTATTTGGGATCAGCCATTGATTCATGGTTGAGCTAGAGCCCCCTGTCAACATGAATTTGCCAGGGGATTGAACCCAATGGTGTATCAGGGATCACACCCAATGATTTTCTCATGTCGTCAAATCAATTTTGGTTGGGGACCATTTGCCCCCCCCCCAACTGGGCCTTTTTGGAATTGGAGCCCAACTTCTTCTTCACTCAAATACCCCAAGCAGATTCAGTAAGTTTCTCCATGTCAGTAGAAAACTTTTTATAGCTTTGCTCTGTTGGTTTGAGCTGCTGATTTTTGTCAATCAAATCCAAGTCAGTTTTGGATCCTACCAATACTTTGTCCAGGTTTTTTGTTTTTTCCACAAAAATTTTCTCACCCTGAAGGCCCCAATCCCCTCTACTGGTTGAGGTTCAGTGGGGAATATTCTCAACACTGCTGTTCTTGGCATCAGGCCTCACTTCTGGAAGGTTTCTCTTGTCATCTGGTTGTCAGCAGTCACCAATCCTAGGGAGTTGACCCCATTATCCACACTAGTTGCAAGGGCCCCATGACCCATTGACGCATTCACACATTTCATCATTGTTTGTTGCCAGATCATTACTTGATTTACACGTGTTGTATTGCCCTTCCCCATTTCTAGTCATGTGGGGGCTTGGGCCAGCGGGAAGTTCATTAGATGGTACATCCATTGTAGCATCCTTCATATTATTATTGTTAATTATTTTTGCCTCAGGCAAGTCATCCATTTCTATGTGCTGCGCACAGATGAGCAAATTGACTTCCATACACTTGGGTGGTTGGCCGTTGTTCACTGCTCTATAATTGCAGTGCGCACTGGCAGTTGGTTGCTCTCTCAATTCTTGTTCAGTTCATTTTTTGATTTAAAAGTGATGTATGCAAGAGAGAAAAAGTTCCTGAGCTGATTATGCTAGAGGTGGTATTTTAAAATCAATTGGACTTTTGATTAAAGTTTTGATTTAGATAAACTTGTTAAATACCCAAATGACCACTAACCACTTAACAAAACCATTTAAAATATCAAATCAGCTGAATATCAAACTGCTCAGCTGTAATAATATAGAAAATACCATCAAAGTATATATAGGATTTTCACTTGTTACATATAAAACTTTTTATTTTACTATTAAAATAGTATTTTTTTAAATTTATAAATTTTCTCAGGCATGCACACAACAACTCACCAAAGTTTCATCACAATTGGATGAATGGTATAGGAATGCATTCAAGACATACATACAGACAGACATTCATTTTTATATATATAGATTAATTGATTTAAAAACAATATTGGAGGTTATGATGTGATCATCATTCACTTTTTACCCATATAAATCTTAAACACAAATAGATATCTTTAAACATATGAACTTGTGAAAAAGCCATATATAACTATCAATGTGAAAAAACAGGTTCTGGTAAATATAATCCTGCCCTTTGAAGCATCTGACCTTATGCTTTGTTAATGATCATAGTGAAAGAAACTTTTATGGGGAATTGTTTTCTTACCATTTGGAAAGGCATAGTAGGATCAGAAGATGTAAGGTTAATCTGATGTATGAGTACACAGTTTTATTGAAGTGAATAATTTTAACAGTGATGATGTACTCACCTAAATGAGTTACCACTAACCTTGTACCATTAATCCCTGTTTAGCATTAAGATTTCTAATTTATAGTATGATTGCATTTTTCTTCAAAATTAATTTATGAGGTGGTAAACTGGATGGATTTAAAGAGTTTGAGAATTCTATGAGGTATTGGGTTGGGCACCACTAGTACTAAAGAATTTTATGGGGTACAATTGAGCATTGTCTGTTTCTTCATGTTGGACACAATTAGAACTGAAATAAGTATTTTCCTCTCCAAGTAACAAATAGGAAATAATATTTTTATTAATTTTGTACAATCATCATTTTTTGGACATAAAATTGCATTGAATAAAACTGCAAAATATTTTGTTTAATGATTTCTGTGGCATTGAATATGGTGGTGATAATACTATCATAATTATAGTAACAATGTTTCAGGATTTTGATAGCTTCATTTTCATAATCTGTTTGAACTTCTAAATTACCATTACCCAATTTAAGTAACCATTCAGTGAAAACAGGATCATTATTTGCTCTCATAATTAAGTCAATCTATTAATTTTAACATGAGACTATTAGGGCAATTGATTAACTGTATTTTTAATGATGGCTGTTATAGTGGCATGTCTAACAACTGATAACATCTGACAAAAATCTCCACTAAACGAAATTATTTTCCCTCCATAAGGAAGATTATTATTCATAATGTCCTTTAAAAGTAGATCAACAATGCTTAGCACATCTTTGGGAGCCATTGAATCTCATCCTTAATGAGATCTGAGTCACAAAGGAGTTGTGCAAATTTTGTGTGAGTGCAAATTATTGAGGCCAATGTGTCCAATATGGGTACAGATAGTTTGAAAATTGAATGTGATGTGCATCCCTCTGTTAGGAGATTGGCAGCAATGTCTGCCCATGCAACTGATATAACAACCTTGTTTTCACCTCATAAAATATGGCACAATGTTTTATAGACAAACGTTTTACCAGAGCCCCCTGGTACATCAATTATGTAACAATTTGGAATTGTATTTCTTACTGCATGTAAAACCTCCTCAGCTATTGTCTTCTGTTCTAGGTTTAACTTTTCATAAGCTGCCTTGACATTTGTACTTTCTTTTTATAAATTGTAGGTTTCTTCTGTTGTATGTTGTGTGACGGTTAGGACAGGAGTTGGCACTTTGCATTGTTCACAAGATCTACCATGATATTTAAAAATATTTTTCAGTTCTTGCAGTGTTAGGTTGTAAGCTTCAGGTGGCGTGTGCTGTCTCTGAAAATCTTCTGAAAGTGCATCATGAATTTTTTTCCACAACTCAGGTATATTAGCAGGAGAACAGAATATGCAGATAATAGCAAAAATCCATCTCGATTGCATTGGCATTTTGTGACTGACAGCCTCCTGCAAACATTCTTTCCATTCAGTGTTGTTAATGATAAATGTAATATTCCTGCATCTTCTTGAAATGGGTTGCACAGAATTTCATCAACTATATGTAAATTATCAAATGACTGCAGTCCTTTGACATGCAGAAGTAGTTCATGGAGGTAACTATTTTTGATGCTAACTGGATTGACTTTTTAGATCCATCCAAAGCACTTGGTATTTTTTGCAAAAATTTCATTTTCCATTTGACCGCACAAAATGTTCTGGAATTTTGAGTTAAAGGTAATTGTGGGTGGCAATATTTTAATTGCACAGTTTAAAAAACGCCATGAGTTTGGAAACACTATCATGTTTAGCATCAGCTTTGAATCTGGCCTGAAAGTACATCATTTGTTCTTTCACTAATTAAACAGGAAGTTACTCAATTATATGAGATTGGTGGAAAAGTTAGTGTTTGTGTAATTGCCACATAGACTTTGGTGGAATCACATAATGACAGTTCAAATAGTTGTCCACTTCATCAACAATGAGTTGTTGTTGACTTTCAGAATCTGAAAGTAATCATAAAGCTGCAGTCATGTACTTTATACAAATATTTGTATAAATATTTAACAGATTTGATTGAAGAACAATGCATAAGATTGATATGGGAATAATATATTCTACTGAGAAATATAAAATATGGTACAGTTTACCTACTATTAGTAAATGATTGAACTGCCATTGTAGCCCATTATCATATCATCTATACATAGGGTAACCATTAACATTTAATTTGTTTCTTCTTAAAAATCTTTTGGATAATTTTTAAAACATTTTTGTTCTTGAATGCATGGACTGTTTGGATTGATTGTACTTCAAGGTCCACGTACCATGCATTCCTGGATAACTTTGAAAAGTTGAGGATCTGTTTCCTTATCTGGAATTTTTGCACAAATTAATAATCTACATCTTCAACTGAACGTAATTTATCTTCATTAGACAAAATGAGAAGCATGTGTGCATGGGGAAGGCCTCATTTTTGAAATTCAATTACACAAAAATAACCAATAACTATTCCTTGTACATGTTTTTTGAAAGATCATCTAATAAAGCTTGAAATTTAAATGAAAAACTTTAGACACTAAGTTAAATCTGTGTTCAACTCTTTTATATGGTTTCAATTGAGAGGTAGTTTCAATCCTCTTGGGGTTGCAAGTAATTGTTAGTAATCAATCAGGATTTCTTAGATGGGCAACAATAGCCATCACATCATGATAATTTTGAAGCATATTTTGAGGACTGCCAATATAAGATGAAGGAAGAACAACTGGAATTCCACCAACTGCACCTCTTTGTTCAGCATCAGAATTAAAAAGTCCATCAAACCTTTGTAACTATCAGCTCTGAGTTCTTGTTGATGGGCTCAAACAAATGTCAACATGGAACCTTCTACTTTGACATAACTGTTAACAATTTATTGTTGAAATAGTTTACCAGTAGAATGAAACAAACTGAAACCATCTCTAACTGCTAAACAATAGAAATAGTATTGTAATCAAGTTGTGAAAGTTCTCAATGCAGTATAATTAACTTAAACATGTGTCTGATCAAAAGTCCATCCAGAATCACCACATGGGAAAAGCAATGGATAGCACATCAGATCAGAATGGTTTCATGTAAGATATTTTAGTAAGTTCACCAGTTGTTTTAGAATACATAAAAAATCAACATTGCCTGGTGGAGTTCATCATTGGTGACAAAAACAGCAGCTACCTCACTGACTGAAGGTTCATTTGATCTTCCAGGATGAAATGCATTGGTAGTCATAAATTGTAGATGAAAATTCAGTATAGTTTGATCCAAATCTTTTATATATCTAAACAACTGTGCATAAGGATTATGTGTATTGAGCATTGTTTGCAATGTAATAATAGCTTTTACCAGCAGTTTTTATTAGCTTCATTCATTACACAGTGTTGTAATGAAGTATCAAAATCTACAACAAAAAGCCAGCATAAGATGGTGCAACTCCTGCAGGAGGTTGTAAACTTTCTACCATATGATACATCTGCCCATGTAATTTAAAACAATATGGACCCCTGCCAGGAATGTCAACCAATTTGATGTGAATTGAAGAAAATGCCAGAGCATTGTTGAATTGCCTAATATTTCCTAGGTAATTCTTGGTGAAGCCATCATTTTGCTCAATAAGGTTTTGAAGTTCTTCACAAACTTTAATGGGCTCTAACTTAACCTTTCCCTTGTGGCATCACATGGTAGCTAAATCATCACTAAACTCCTCTGCAAACAACCTTTCAGAGCAATAAACACACTTTTTATCCATATCACCAACGCTATGTGTTTGCACTTCATTGTCTTTATGGAAAAGGTGGGCAGTACAATATGTTTTTGGAAGTTTATAAAGTATTCTTCTTGTGCTGATATTTTGATGGAGATGAATTAAATAAGTTGAGGACACAAAGTTGTTAACTTGCGCTAATTGTTGTCATTGAGTATTGAATGTGTCTTGTCTGCGTTGGCACTTAGCTTCTCTATCTTGCTGAAGTTGAAGTTGTCTTTGCTCATCACTTTTGATATTTCTTATTCTGCCTTCTGTGACGCGTTCCAATGGTATGGAATATTTTCTAGGAGGTCTCCCTCTTGGTCTGCCTGGCATTATGAAAACCTAAATCACAAATTCGTTTACATATGTTTTTATTCTTGTTGATAACCAGTTTAGCACAGATTTGTTTATGGGTTTAAAGTTTACCAGAAGATCCTAATTTATTCTTTTTTAAATTGGTACATGTCTATCAATAAAATTAAGAAATCAAATTATATTGATTAAATATAAAATTCAACCACTTAGCCAAAACCAATTAAACATATCAAATTAACTATAACATCAACCACTTACCTGAAACCGTTGAGCCCATAAAATCAATCAAAATCCACTAACCACCCAGACATAACCAATTAACTTAATGAATCAATTAATTACTAACTGCTTTTTAAAACCATCAAGCTTATTAATTAAGCCAAAACTACAACCGCTTGGCAAAAATATTTAAACTATTGAATCAACTATCAAAGTTGCTCAGCTATAAAAATATACCAATTTCTAATAAAAACATATGAAAATCTTAAAATATAGGTTTTAAAATGTAATTTTCTTAACAAAAACATTAATTTTAATTTCTTTTTTTCATTATTAGAGGGAAAGACAATCTTTAAAATGGCATATCAAACATTAACTTTGATACAGTATTAAGGAAGATATTTCATACCAACAAAAAACATCTTTGTGATATAAAATATAAAAATTACTACGTTGGCTCATCATTTTGTTTAGTTTTACTTACACTTCCTATATTAGCTTTAACTATATAAATAGTTTAAATGATAAAAAAGTAATTAAATAAAAGTGCTTGCACTAGGATAAACAACCAACCTTTATAAAATTTAAGTTTTAGAGACAAAAGATGAGCAAAACATTTTTAAGGAAGTATCTTTTAAATCAATTGTAATTGTAATTTTGATTCAGTTTTGACTAGCTAACTTGCTAATTAGCTAAATGACTATTAACCACTTAACAAAAACATTCAAAATATTGAATCAAATGAATACCAAACTGCTTAGCTGTAACAATAAAGCAAAACCAAAAACATATAGGGGTTTTACTTAATACATATAAATTTTTTAATTACTATGAAAATAATAATTTACTTATTTTTTGTCATTATAGGGAAAAATAATCACAAAATGGCGTATCAAACATTAATTTTGATACAGTATTAAGGGAGATATTTCATACTGACAGAAAACACCTTTAAGAAATAAAAAATAGATTTATAAGTTTTTAAAATGAAATTTTAATAACAAAAACATTAAATTTAAAATATACTTATTTTTCATCATTAGAGGGAAACATAATCTAAAAATGGCACATTAAACACTAATTTTAATACAGTATTAAGGGAAATGATCATAACAACAAAAATATTTTCAAGAAATAGTATATAGAGATCCTTTCTTGGGCGTTTTAAGTCATAAACACCCAGGATGACTGACAACAACCGCCAAATTGATGACCCTGAAAACTCTGAGAATCATGCTCTGCTGCCCGCCACCTGTCAGAGAATACATCAGAATCCCCTAGTTCCCTGACAAATTGGTGACCCTACCAGGGAAACTGCAAATGCCTTCCAGAGCCAGGCTGCTACCCTGACGTTAATGAAACTCTAAACAAGGCAAACCCTAAAGAAATTTGAAAATGGTCCAATAGATGAATTGTTAGAAGCTTAAAACTTATGGAGCAATGACTATAATGTGAGTGAGAGCCAATGACTCTGTGAGGTTCCCAGCCTTCTAACAGGCGTGGCAAGGAGGTGGCATAGTGCCAACCTCCCATTCACAACTGGGGTGAATGGCAGGAGCATGCCTGTGCCAAGTTTTGGGTATCCACCACACAACTATAAGAGAAGTTCCAGCACATGCGCCTGAAGGATTATGATAAGGTCAACCATTTCCTGGATAAATTTGAAGACCTACTTGGACAATGGCACCAGTCTGGAAACTGATGCTGTGATGATATGGACCAACAGTTACTAAAATGGTTTATTGATGACTTATAAGAACCATACCTAAATGCTGTCCTGAGCCCAACCTTCAAGTGTTGACCATGCCATTGAAGTCTGCTGACAATATGCTCACCTAGCCAGTTGTTGGCCTACAAATTTAAACATTAGAAGGCTGGAGCAAGAGAAAGAAGAACCTGATTGTGAGGCTACCACAAAGTTCCAACATATCAGCTCTCCTTCTGAGTTTACCACACAGATGAATGCCCTCTCAGAGCAAGTACAATAGCTCACTATGCTAGTACAAGAACGACCCCCACAAAACAACCTTCACTGCCACAACTGTAATGAGCCTGGGTATTATTTCAGACAGTGTTAAAACCCCTGCTGGCGGTGTAAAGTGGTTCATCTAGATGGAATATGTCCTGCCAGAGCCAGTCAAAGAAATTGTGATGTACTTTTAGCTCCTGGGCAGGCAAATTTTTCTCAGTCTGTACCCTATCAGTACCCTTAATCCGCCAACAATACCTTTTTGGGGGAGCGTCAGTGGGACCCTATCTGTCATATCCTTATCCTTATACAACTCCACCATCAAATGACTACTATGGGATGGGAAATATGCCTTACCAGCACCCCTATGTTGGGCCACCACAAGGACAACCTTGGACCCCCCTCTGATGGATGAGTACCTATCAGCAAGGCCTGAAACAGAAAAAGCCTGTCAACTTCTGCTGACAGAAATATACGCTGCTGAAAAATGGAAGCAAGAAAAATTGGCCAGCCAAGATATATATGACCCAACTAAAAGAATTTGAATTGATGACATTTTAAACCCAGAGCAGAAAAAACCCAATGAACCACATGGAGTACCTATGGAAGAATATGATGAACCAAGAAAACAAAAAGATACCTCTCTCCAATTACCTGATTTTTTAAGCAGGCTATGGAAAACCTGCAGCCCCAACACTACCCAAGTAATACAGCAGTTGTCCTTACAGAAACCCATCAAGTAGTGAAGAAAACAGCTGACACAAAATTTTGAGTACCACAACAACCTATGGTGCCAATTCCTAACACAGCGTCATACTGACCTAAAGGGGTCTCAGCTACAAAGATTTTAGAAGAGACAATTATCCCATTATCCCTTGGGGACTTGTGCAAGTCCAGCCCAGCACTATGGAAAGACCTTCATCAAGCCATTGGTCTAACCCAGCTTCAAAATGGAGGCCCAAAACAGGAATCCCTACTCACCAATACAGGAGCGCCCCGCACCATGGGGTCCCTCTTTGGCTATACAGTGCCCATTCTCCTCATTACAGGTTCTTCAGCAAATATTGTGACAAAGAAGTTCCTTTTGGAAATTGGATATGAGGACATCCTTCAGAGAGACATGGTCTTCCTGATGGCCGGTGGAGCTCAACAATCTTGTTATGGTCAAATATTCGACCTTCCTGTGAAGATAGCTGGCAAAATCCACTATATTGATGCAGTAGTTTTTGTAACAACCACTTTTAGTTGCTGCTTTCCTTACAGGCCCTAAAGGAGTTTGAAATACACACCAACTTTGAATCAGACCAATGATTTATGCAGACAGAAAAAAGAAATGAAGTCCACGAACGTTACATATTCTAACCCAGAAAGGCCATCTGATACCCCTGCGCAACTGTCTACCTATTGGGGTGATAATTTAACAGAAAAAATTAATGCCCTAACCCACTTGGAGGATCAGCAAAAAGGAAAATTTATCACAACTACTCAGAAAATTTGAGACACTTTTCTACCATGATGGTGATGACATTCCCCTCTCAACCTTGGGTTCACACCAGAGTGATGTCAATGATGCTAAACCTATTGCCAGACGACCCTATTATCTGCCACAAGCATGAGAAAAATTTGTTGAAGCAGAGATCAAGACAGGGCTAGCCAGTTGCCTCATTCGCCCCTCTCGATCACCATGGGCGTTCTCTGTCATAGTTGTCCCAAAAAAGAATGGAAAACTCCGCTTGTGCGTTGACTAAATCCCTCTAAACTGAGTAAAAAAGAAAAATGCATACCCAATGCCACTTATCACATATACCTTCAATACCATGGGAGGCGCACAGTACTTACCAATATTTATTTGTTCCCTGGATACTATCAATTGCAATGGAGGAAGAGTCTATCCCTAAAACGGCGTTTGTCACCAAATTTGGACAGTTCAAATACACTCAAATGCCCTTTGGTTTTAGTGGAGCTCCAAGAACCTTCCAAAAGGTTATGTATGAATTATTCCGTGGATTAACAAGTTGGTGTGTCACTGTTTACCTTGATGATATCACCATACAATTCACTGATTTCAATCAACACCTTCAGGACCTAGGAGCATTACTTCATCGGATTAAGGAATTAAACCTTGGCATTAATGATTCAAAGCTGATACTCTGCACTAGAGTGCTGTAGCTGCTAGGGAACATTATCATACCAGAAGGAAAACGCACTGACTCCTCTAAGGTGGAAGCCATTTCTACATGGCCCATCCCAAACAATGCAGCTGAACTCCTTAGCTTCCTGGGAACTGTCAACTACTATCAGGCTTTATTTCAAACTTCAGCAAGGTAGCTGCTATATTTTATTGACTCCAGAAGAAGGGAACCCCCTTTGGAACTTCAGTGATGTTTCCCACCAGAATTTTTTCAGCCTGAGAAATGCATTAGTTCAAGCTCCCATCCTGATCTTACCTAACTTTAATAAAGATTTTCAGGTGTTCACAGATGCCAGTGATTTAGCCAATGTGGCTGTGCTTACACAGTTATGAGGAAACAATTACCTACCTGTCAAATTCATCTTTAAGAAACTTGCCCCAGCGGAATACAACTACTCAACATATGAGAAAGAGGTTCTGGCTGTGGTGTTCGCTCTTCATAAATTCTGATATTATCTGTCAGACTGTGGGTCACAGTATTCACTGACAATTCAGCAGTAAGTTTTCTGCTAAATAATCCCATCCCAAATGGGCGCTGGGTACGCTGGAGATATGAGCTAATGGAGTTTGATTTAGAATTCGTGCACTTCCCTGGATGGCTTAATGCAGTAGCAGATGTGTTATCACAAATTCACAATAACCCAGCGGGACCAGCAATCTTCCATATGGGAAGATCAATCTCAAGAATGAGCTCCTGCATATATGAAAGTTCCTAGAAGATTTTGAAGTGCCAAGTGATATCTAGGATATACCATCCTTTAGAACGTTGTTCAAAATTTCTAATCTTTGAAGAGCACCTTTATGTACATACCAAAGGATCAGTGGCCCAGGTGGCTTAAGAAACCAATGCATGCAGTAGATGAATGAGGCCCATGATGACACTGGACACTTTGGAGTAAAAGCCACCTGGTTGAGACTCTTTGCTGTATACTGGTGGCTGAATGCCTACACTGAATTCAGTAATTATGCATCCACATGCCATGCCTGCCAAGTCTTTGCTAAGTCGCCAGGTGCCCAGAAACCCCTGAACCCTATAGCAACACCTGGACTATCTGAGATATGGGGCTTCAACTTTATGGGACCTTTAAGAGTTGCCACTGATGGATCAAAGTATATTCTAGTAGCCACCAAATACTTCAGCCGTTGGCCTGTTACTAAAGCAGTTACCTAAGCTGATGCAGCCATCATAGCCCAGTTCCTATATAAAGAGATATTTACTATCTATGGACCACCTCGCATTATCCTAACTGACCAGGAATCACATTTTAATAATAAATTAATTGAGGAAATGTTGGCACAGATATGCAATCGTCACTCCATAACAACAGCATACAACCCTCAGTGTAATGGCTTAACAGAATGGATTAATCAAACACTGATGCATGCCCTGGATCAGAGCATCACAGACAACCCTGATAAATGTCCTGAACGCTTACCTGCCATCCTTTGGGAGTATCAAACAAAAAACTATAGTACTACCAAACGTACACCATATGAACTACTGTATGGAATAAATTTCCAGCCCAACCCATTGGACAAGAAACTTAGCAACCATTTTCCATCAACTCGCCACTTAAAACAGTCTGACATGGAGAAACTGGTACAAGATCATGCCTATTGAATGAAAACCAACTATGACAACCACCTCAAAACCCTCCAGGTTTTTACAGTAGGAGACCTAGTCCTCAATTATTAAAATGAACTTATGAACTCCCGCTCCAAAAAAACTCACCCACATTTCAAAGGGCCGTTTAGAAATACCAAAGTACTCCCCTATGGAAACTATAACCTAGAAACCCTTAATGGAGTGCCATATCAGTTAACTATCAATGGCAACCGTCTTGAACTTTACCAGTATAAAAATGAATAGGGGGAGTGTCAAACGGATTGAAATCTTATTATAATCCACTGGAATAGTAATTCCCCATTTGATGAATATTCATTTTTTATCTTGGTTTCAGTTGATTCTCCTAGAAAATTATAGGCACTAAAATATCTCTAGAAACAGGTAGAAAACCTTCAGTTCTTATCACAACAAATCATCAGATTATAAAGTTTAACTACCTGTTGTGTTTCTTATCTTTTAATTTTAAGAAGTACCCTTCCCTAGACGTTCTAAGTCATAAACACCCAGGATGACTGATGACGACTGCCAAATTGATGACCCTGAAAACCCTGAGAGTTACACTCTGCTGCATGCCACCCATCAGGGAATACATCAGAATCCCCTAGTTCCACTGACAAGGATAACAAGCTCACCAGCCACGAGTACAACAGCAAAGCTGTTAGCCCAAGTGGCTCAAGCATAGTACTGGAACAGCCTTTAGGCTATGTCAGTGGAGCTCATAAACATGAGCAACGCTGGGTACCTCCGCTTTCTTAATATTCTTACTATAAAAGCTAAAAATAAATGATTAGAATTGTTCAGTCTAAAGAAGCTGGATGAAATTTGATTGTTGAACTTCACATACCATAACAGGAAGGGTTATGGGTATAATAAATTATCAACCCAAGTAACGGTGGACAAATTGGCTATTCTACTTAATATCACATTTACTGACTGCTTGAATGACATACTGATTGACTGACATCTGAAACCTTTGAGTCTAATAGGTTTAATCTATTTAGGTGAATGGGTGAGAATTGGCAAATATTAGCTAGTAATTCACCAAATTGCTCATATAAAAACTAAACAAAAATCAGTTAGTTTTAAGTGGATTATCAAGTAAATTTAGGATAACCAGCTCACCAGCCACGAGGGCAACAGCAAAGCTGTTATTCTGGGTGGCTCAAGCATAGTGGAGGTACAGCCTTTATGCTTTCAGTGTGAGCCCATAACTATAAACCTGAGCACTACTGGGTAACTCCACTTGTAGATTATAAATTGTAATTCTGCTTACTAAGCATCTGTTACAATTAAAATATTTGAGACAAGTCACCTTGAGATAAATATACCATGCCAAATTTTCTAGCCAGTACAGGTTTTGAACCTAAGTCAAACAAAAGCTGCACTTGAGTAGAAGCAGGTACACCCTGCCAGGCTAACCACTCCTCCTTTGTAATAATTAAAAAAAAATTTGAAATCATATCTTTTAAACCATAAATTGCTCCATATCAAAATTTCATGCATCATTAAATTCTGTTAAATTAAGCTTCATTGATTTATCAGCTTGATATACCATAACAATCTTAAGCTTACTTAAGATTATCTTTTTTAAAAAGTACCTTCTCTATTGTTCTGTAAGTGAGGTATAGTATATACTACTTTAAATAAGGAGTATAGACTAAATACACTAGCTATCAACTTTTATATACTATATGATAAACTATACATATTATAAAATGTATTTCAGTTAATGTTGATTTCTTATATTTTTTCAAAAAAATTTAGGTAAAATAACCAGATATGCTAAACAAGCTTTACTTCTATAGTTATATGTACTTGGCTTAGATAGACCTGCTTCAAGTATGTTGTATTTAATGAATACTGTATTATAAGTTTGATCATATACTGTTCTATGAGAATCTTAGTCTCATATATATTGAAGTATTTATATCAAGTTTTATATGATGTTTGCAAGATAAATACTGCTTAAAATGAGCAGACATAGTTAGTGTTATAAAGGCTTAGAATAGTTTTTCTAGCAGCCAGTAAATTATAAGATTATAATTTGCATCAATTCTAGCAAACATTAATCACTACATAGTAAGGTGACAGAAGCTAAAGTTGGGTTTAAGGGATTGTCTTCTCTTTCTCTCATATTTTTAAAGATATAATTTAGTTTAAAGTTTATTTGTTATAATTATTTAAGTAATGGCAGTAAAGTAAATTTGTTATGGCCAAAGATAGCCTAATTCCAAATGCCTTATGTTAAGCACCAATTTTATATGCCATTTAAAGCCCATCTTTCAAGCTGGACATCTTAGGTAAGTTGTAAGGAGAGTGTCTATAACTCTCCTGTTCCCAGAGTGGTAGTGCTCGTTGCAAAAAGCCAACGCCAGGGAACTAGCCGTTAGCTCAAAAGTGACTAGAGCCCAGCAGAGGGTGCTGAAGCAATAATTACTTATGAAGAAAAGTGCGATCATGATAGCAAACAACTTACCAAAAATGATGTGGTGCACCAAGGAAAAGGGGTAAACGTCCCAGGTTGGAGGGAACCTGGGCAATCCAATGGTGCACGAGTTGAAAATTAATTGAATTTATAATGAAGTGGTTAACATATTGTGAGACCTCCTAAAAGATTTCTGTGCACAGGGTCACTAGAGATAACATAAGGAAAAATGGGAAAACGGAAAAGGTTTATTAGGAAGTCGACCAATAAGGAATGTTGGTTGCAGAAAACATAATTAAACTTTATCAGAGAAATTTGGAGTCTGCAGAAGTGGTCCCAGACACTAATTAACCAATAAGCAAACACTACCACCCAAATTGGTAGAAAACACTGAAACTGACTTCACTTGAGTAATGGATTGAAGTTGGATCCAGCCCAAATGTGTAATTCATAAATGGAACAGTTTTAAAACCCCATTCCTCAACTAACCAAAGCAAACCATCTGCATTAATTAAGTAGACCATCTTTTATAACGCCTGGGCCGATGTAAGGGGCTGGGCGTTAACCACCTCACTAGTACCAATCTGGGCATACTTGGCTTGTACCCAGCGTTGGTCCAGTGTGTGCCTGAGGTCAGGGAGGGCCTGAAACTTCACCTTTTGGGCCTCCTGTCGCTCAGCCTTATCTTTAGGGTTGGTCCCCACTATGATGTCATTTAATAAGACATTACCCTCTCCTCCTGATGGGCTCAACCCCCATCCAGGGACTTGCGCAAGGAAAAGTTCTTATGGGCAAGGGCCAACTTCATGGTGGCAACGGTCAGTTTAGGTTGAGATCCAGCGGTCTGGTGGAAATGCTTGTGGAAGGCTTCAATCAGATCTTGGGCATGCACACAGTCGCACACTAGAACCTAACTGTTTTATGCAGCATCAAAACCCTTCTAGGATACCAGGTACTCAAGTCTTCTTTTAATATGGAGGGAGGCAAATATTTTCTCCACTTCCCACTCTGGCGCCCCATCTATGAGATAAGCCTTAGGAGTCTCTGGTGAGGGGCCCTCAAACAATGTCAATTTTCTCTCATGAAAGACAGAGAAGATCCAAAATGAAGAGGGAAGATCTAGCTGTTATGAGGCATGGCCCACCTTTCTAACAACGTGGTAAGGGACAATCCTCTTTGGTCCCAGCTTCTTGCATGGCTGCTTGATAGGGATGTTATGAGCATCACGAATCATGAGATCCACTTCCTTATACGCTGGACCCACTTGATGCTTTCCATCAGCGTTCTCCTTGTAAACTTGCTTTGCCGCCTCCAAAATTGTGGAAACCCCCTGGTGGACCTTCTTGATAGTATTGGCAAAGTCCACCACCGCTTCAACCTTAGAACCACAGCTGGGCTCCATGCTAAAGGCGGGGTTAAAGCCATTGTTGGCAAAAAAGGGGAACAATTTATAGAAGAATGAAAAGTGTTGTTGTAACTGAATTGGGGAATAGGGAGGTGAGACACCCAATATGAATGATCTGCGGCGGTGTAACACCGCAGAAACTGTTCTAAGCTCTGGTCACTCATTCAGTCTGCTCATCTGATTGGGGGTGATAGGCCGTTAAATGGCAGGGGCGAATCTGAAGAGTCTTACACAACTCTTCCAAAAAGATGGAGGTAAACTGGAGTTCCTGGTCACTGATTATTTCTTGGGGAACCCCATGGAGCGCAAACATATGAGTGATAAAGGGGCTAACCATCTCAGCTGAGGTTATTGTCGTTCTGCAGGGAATTAAGTGGTTGAACTTTGTAAAATGGTCCACCACAACCATGATGACATCATAACCATCTGAGACAGGTAACTCCACATTGAAATCCAGTGATAGGGAAGTTCAAGGCCCTTCAGCCTTTTGGACTGATACCAACAACCCCGCTAGCTGTTGCCAATTGGGTTTCATCTGATTGCAGATCAGGCACTCTTTACAATACCGCCCCACCTGAGCAGGCAAGCCCTTCCAATTGTACGTGCATTGTATTAACTCCAACGTCTTTGCTTTACCAGGTTGATCAACGGTGAGTCCATCATGATGGTCCCAGATGATATCCAGGAAAAGTGGTCCAGTTGGAACTCATAGGCGCCCCTGAAACCACACCATCTCATCCTTCACATGATAGCCCCTGGAGAGATCCTCTTGATTTAAAGCACTATTAGAAAGTGTCATGGTATATTTAGCTGCTAGCGGCTGAGAAAGGACTACCTTTCTGAACATACTATATTTCTCCACATTTTCCAGAGGAGCAAGCGCTGTCCCGCTGGCTGAAGGAGAGGGAAGTTGGGACACAATAAAATTGGCTGAATTATCAACTGTGTATTATGAACTTCTACCTCCTTGGGATCAGGTGCTAAAGAAGGGTTGCGTCTCAAAGCATCTGCCAAACCACTATCCTTGCCCTTGATGAACCCATACGTGAATGCAGATTTGGCAAGGGTCTCATGCCAAAGGGTCCGCCATGGAGTTAGTACATGAGGAGCGCAATAGTACAGCAAGGTATGGTGGTCTGTATATACTAAGAAAGTTGGGATGAGACATGCAAGTGGTGATGCCAATAAGTCAACTCCTCCACCACTGCCAGTAACTCCTTATCATAAACGGCATAATTCACCTCTGGCAAAGACATTTTCCTAGAAAAATATCCCACTGGATGCTCTATCCCATCTTCGTCTACTTGTAACAAGGCGGCTGCTATGGCGAAGTTGGAGGCATCAGTAGACACAATGAACTCCTTTGAAGGGTCAACATGGCGAAGAACAGACGTGGACAACAGGGTGCACTTCACTTCTTGGAAAGCATCCTCCAAAACGGGGACCACTGAAGCACCTTGGCATCGCTAGTCTTGTATAAGGGAGCTGCCACCTCATAAAGATTGGGTGTGAACTTCTTGGGGAATGTACATGTTCCCAAAAAGCTCATCAATTCCTTGACTGAGGTGGGGGTGGGACACTCACAAATAGCCTTCTCATTGTCTAGAGTTATCATATGTCCATGGTCAAACACGACGTTGCCCAGGAAAGTGACCTGGGACTTTAAGAATTCACACTTGCTAATCTATAGCATGAGGCGAGATGCTCTTAACCTCTCCACCACTTGGCAAAGGTATACCGCTTGGGACTCATGATCAGGGGAAAACACCAGGATATCATCCATGTAGGAAACCGCGCATACCCCTAATAAGTCCCCCAACGCTGCATCAATATGGCGCTGAAAGATAGCAGGAGCATTCTTAAGCCCAAAGGGCATGACCCAAAACTGGAAAATCCCTTTTCTGGTATGGAATGTGCTAAACACTCTTGTCTTTTCTTAATCCAAGTCTGATTGAACTCATTGAGGCAATCCATCTTAGAAAGGACCTTAGCCTTCTCCACATATCACGCAATCTAATAACACAAAGGGATGGGATTTAGATCTGGTACAATGACGTTGTTGAGGTTCCCACAGTCTATGCATGGGCGTAGAGTACCATCAGCCTTCTCAACAAAAAGAAGTGGGGAGCATACAGGGAAGGTACGCTGAAAAATCGCGCCTTTGGCTAACTGCTTTTTCACCCACACACCCAATGCTCTTCCTCTAGGACAGTCAATGGGTAAATGGGGGAAGATATTCACACCAGATACACAGTGAGCTTGAACTCACAGTTGAACTTGGAATGATCAGGTAGTGAGTTAGCTGATGCTGTATTAAAAGAAGGTTTCAAACCCTCCAAACAAGAAGGTAGGGGAACCTCCACGGTGGGCTTCAGCATAGGGTAAGGCTAAAGGTGTGAAGGTGGGGCCAGTGGGGCAATTCTCCCTGGAAGTTAGCTTCAGACAAAGGAACAACTAATGTGCGACCATTCTTTAATGTGAGGGATAGGGTATTCTCTTTCAAGTTGGTTCTAACGTCAAACTTCCGCCACCACTCCATATCCAAAATGATAGGGTACAAGAGGTTTTTGAAAGCTTGGAAGTGATCAAAAAAGTGGTACTTGCCAACCTGATAGTCCACTGCCCCAATGACCTTCAAAGTGGGAATACCTTTGGACGTCCCTCCCCTAACCATACCACCTGGCAAGTAACTCAGCTCAAGGTAGTCGGCTAGGCTTTGGTCCATAAAGTTTTCAGAGGCACCCGTATCCACCAGAATAGTGGTGCTGAATTTCCCTAAAGGGGAGGAAAGGGTAGCAGTCAGTAGAAAATACCCCTAACGGTCTTTATTTAATGCAGAAAATGCCAGTACATCACCAACCAAATCTTCATCTGGCATTAACATGTCACCCTAGTATGATTTTGAATCAAATAATGGAGATGGATACTTGGCCACTCTTGATACTGAAACCACATATCCCACCATATCTTCAGCAGGGGCATAAACATTTTCAAATCGTAAATGCAGTTCCTTTTCAGCTTCCTGAGTGCTGCGAATCATGGAAGAGGTCAAACGGAGATTTTCTGAGGTGATTTGGTACACAGAAATAGGTTCCTTATCTAAGTCATGAGCGAGCAAATATGGTTCAGAGGTATACATAGTGTTTCCATTATAAAACGCATTTTTAGATGCAAATGACCTATTCCCATAACAGCAATGGACTTCCTGACGTTATCCATGTCCAACACCCCCAGGGCTATCTGTGCAGATTCTGCCAGCATTGTTTGAATGCATTGTTGAAGTAAGACCCATTTATTAAAATCTTAATAATAAATTTTGGCAAAAAGTCAGGAAATCACAACTTTTGGACCTTGAAGCATCTTTATCCACCAGGTATGAGCACAAAGGGTGGGTACTTTCCAGTTGGAGGCAACCATAATAACGCCAAGTTGCTATAATCTTTGAGAAAAAGAGGAAACAGCGGTGCAGCTAACCACAGCCAAGGACCACAGCCAGCGCCCACCATTTACACTTTAGAAAAGTCCACATGGAAAAAGTTCATGCACATAAATTTAAGGGGTTGGTTAACTAATGTAAGGAGAGTGTCTATAACTCTCCTGTTTCCAGCGTGGTAGGGCTCAGTGCACAAAGCCAACGCCAGGGAACTAGCCGTTAGCTCAAAAGTGACTAGAGCCCAGCAGAGGGTGCTGAAGCAATAATTACTTATGAAGAAAAGTGCGATCATGATAGCAAACAACTTACCAAAAATGATGTGGTGCACCAAGGAAAAGGGGTAAACGTCCCAGGTTGGAGGGAACCTGGGCAATCCAATGGTGCACGAGTTGAAAATTAATTGAATTTATAATGAAGTGGTCAATGTGGCATGAGAACTCTTAGAAGAGGTCTGTGAACAGGTTCTTAGAGATAACATATGGTAAAACGGGAAAACAGAAAAGGTCTATTAAGAATTTGACCAACAAGGAATGTTGGTTGCAGAAAACATAATTAAACTTTTATTGGGGAAATTTGGAGTCTGAAGAAGCGGTCCCAAGCACCAATTCACCAATAGGCAAACACTACCATCTGAATTGGTATAAAACACTGAAACTGACTTCACTCAAGTAATTGATTGGAGTTGGATCTGACCTGAAAGCATGATTTTCATAAATGGAATGGGTTTCAAAACCCTGTTCCTCAACTAACCAAATAAAACCATCTGCATTAATTAAGTAAACCATCTTTTATAACGCCTGGGCTGATGTAAAGGGCTGGGCGTTAGGCACCTCACTAGTACCAATATGGGCATACTTGGCTTGTACCCAGCGTTGGTCCAGTGTGTGCCTGAGGTCAGGGAGGGCCTGAAGCTTCACCTTCTAAGCCTCCTGACGCCCAGCCTTATCTTTAGGGTTGGTCCTTACTATGATGTCATTTAACCATGACATAAGTGTTAAAGCTTCATTTTACTAGAAAATTTCAGCCACGTATTTGTAAAAAAGCTGCTGCAAAACAAGATAGGTTTATGAGGCATGTTCCCAGAAAGTACCATTTTATTGAAAAAAAATTGCATATAAAGTAAAGCAAAAACCCAAGAAAAAAGAAATGATTCTGAACTGAGGTTCATGTTGATGAAAACTCAGCCTTTTATAGCTAACATATCAGTGAGACCAACTGATGCTAGGAAGTATACCCAGTATTTGTCTAGGATAAACCCCCTATATGCTTCCAATGGTGAAAAACGTTTTTGTCCCAACCAGGAAGGAACTTTACCTATTGAGAGTGTAAGAGTATAAGGTCTAGAGTGGCTGGATACTATTTTAACAGGGGGTGGTATGTCCAATGGTGAGGTATACCTGATGGGCCAGATTCCTTAATGCCATCAGTAGCCCTGGTGAGGGAAAGGCCTTACTGTGTATATTTAATTTTTGTGGCTCTATAAGCTATGCTTAATAGCCCAACAGTCAATACTTGAAGCATTCTAAGACTCACAACAAGTATTTTATTTATTTTTAAGGTGCCAAGTCCTGCTTATATACCATCAGATAGAGTACTCATTGTATTCTAAGTTTGCAAAAGGACTTATTGAATCAATATACCAAAGAAATATAGGTATACTGGTGTAACTTTATTTTAGTATAGATTAGGAGTTTTTATGTGTTACATACAACAATAAAAACCCAATATGTGAAGTTCAATGAAATTAGTAGAGGGGGAAATCAGTATGGGAGTCTTTTGGTCAGGCGATGAATTCCAGATTTAAAAATGCCTTTATAGCATATTTTTGATAGGTTGTAAAGGTATTTTGAGTAAACAAAAATGGATGATAAATGTTATTACTCAGGTTGATTTATTGGGTAGATCCTTGATTCTTACCTTTTAAAGTTATGTCTAGATTTACCATCTCAAATACCACCTGATGTAGTAATCATCTGAAACTCTGATAATCCTTCACTTTTGCTAATATTGATTTCATTTTAGGGTATTCTGGACTTATTTTATCCAAAGGGAATTTTCCTATTGTCAAGTTAAGTATTACCAACTATCAATTTACTGTACAGTGATAAAAGGGATTTCTTTAACCCTCTTTTCTGATCTAGGCGTCAATTCCCTCATAATATTTGATTGATCAATATTCTTGCTATCTGTTCCAAAAATCTGGTTTCTGACATCTTCCCTTCAAGAAAATTATAAGGAAGCCCCAACGTAGAAATAAGCTATGTATGAAATTTCAACACCAGGTTATATCTAGATTTGAATGAGTATTCATCTCTAAATTTTATAAGTGATAGCTTATGGCCCATCTAAGATGGAATCCGCTTTTCCTCATTGTATCACTATGCAATTATGGTAGTACAAGATTAAATCAAAAATTTTTAAAAGTGGGTAAAGGTTGGTGAGTTGCATTTTCTGTCTAGCCTTCTCTAATAACAATTTTGGCTAGTTATGTCATTGCTTCTGATTGAAATTATATAGTTTTTTGAGCTAATCTTTTTAGCATTTTCTCAGTAATTTGTTGTTATTTTTGGTAACTTTTTGGGATCATAGAGTCAGAATACCAGGTTCTATTATGTATAAGCCTTTAGAGGGTGACATTTTGATGATGTGAGGGAAACTTATCCTATAACCCATCAACACACTTGGAAGATATTGGTCCCAGTGTAATGGATTGGTAGTAGCTATCGTTTGTAGTGTTGAAACTAATATTCCATTTGCTCTTTCTACATTCTAATTAATTGATGGTTTGTAGGGCTCTTAAAACAGTTGCTAAATTCCCATGCTCATAGATAAAATTATCCCAACTTTTGAAATAGAGTTTTTTATTATCAAATAGCAATACCTGCGGGCAATCAAGCCTAGTAGTTATATACTAATTTAAGAAACTAGAAGTAGCCTTGGCAGTCTGCGTGGTAATACCAATTGTTTTGATCCACTTTGTAAAATAATTGATCACTATAAGGTATATTGATTTTCTTTCATAATTTTGTGAAATAACCTATAAAATTTTAACTGATGGTATATAACGGCTGATGAGAGGCTATTGACTGATAATTGTACTTAGCCTTATTCAGCATTTGTATTTGACAAGTTATGCAAGCATTTAAAGTTTTCCACTAAAGAGTCCAGCATTCCTTTACAATAGTATCAATCCTTTATCCATTCATAAGTTATTCTGGCTCCTCCATATCCTAAGGTTTCTTGGGCTTCCATTATAATGGTACATATTACAAAGGTCACAAGTAAGATATCCAGTCAGCTTCTAACTTTCTTGCATAGTAACCCATCAAGAACTATAATTAACTTATAAGTGTTTTATTATCTTTTAACCTGACTCATCTTTAAGTTAAATACCGTGTCTAGAACTGATGAATGCTAATTAAAATTTGCACTTTGACTTGAAGCTTTACACCTTATTGATTTGGTTCATCTTTATCCTCCCAAAAGTTTAACTTTATAAGTAGATCATGTAACTATTCAGATTTAAACTTGATTAAAAGTAGTAAGGGAAATCAGGTCAATAAATCAACAGTCATTTGCTTTGTTTTAGCTAATTGAATGATGTTTATGTCATAGTGTTGAAGTTTGAGAGCCCAACGTGCTAGTCCTGCTGTTGGGCCTTTCATGTTTTGCAGCCACTTTAAAGAAGCGTGGTCTGTAACAACTGTAAAATTTTTACCATACAAAAAGGGCCAGAAATGTTTCACCACAAGTAGGACTGCTAGATACTCTTTCTCTGTGACACTGTAATTTTGCTCAGCCTTTGAAAGCATTAGTTGTGATAGGACGCTGGGTGGTTAATGCCTTCATCACCCAATTGGGAAAGAATACCCCTTACAGCTAAGTCAGAGGCATCTGTAAAAAGATTGAATGGCTTCCCATATTCCAGATTTCATAAATTGGTTTTCTCTTCAACAGATCTTATAGTCTTCAATTCAGATCTTTCTATACTCCCCATACATAAGGGGTGTTTTTGACAAGCAAATAGAAAAGAGGTTCGGCAAGTTGATCAAAATTAGGGGATAAATTGATGCTGATATCCCATCATTCCTAAGAATACCTGTATATCTCTATGGCTCTTTGGCTCAGGCAACTTGGAGATCCTTCAACTTTGTCATAAAAGGGTTTAATTCCTTCCCACAATATAGCATGTCCTAAAATTTCAATTGTTTTTGTAAGAAAGTAAATTTTGCAGGCTTTGGTTTGATTTTCTCTAATAGTTGTTAAAAATGACTTGAGGTGATCCAGGTGATTGGTAAAGGTTTTTGAGAACATTGTTGTGTCATCTTGGTGGACAATCACGAAGCCAGTTTAAGATCTAGAATGATATGATCCATTTCCTGTTGTTATGAGGTTGGCGCATTTCAGAAGCATTGAGAGCCAGGTAGATTAAAATAATACTTTTGTGCTTATCAACTCGCATTTTCTTGGCCCTCTGGTGATAAATACCTCTGCCAATAGCCACTGGCAAAGTCCATTGCAGAGAGGAAATTTGAGTTGGACGGTTGGCACAAAGAATAAATAAATTGTGAATGAGATAGCAGTCCTTCTTTATGAGGATGTTTAGCTTCCTGTAATACATCATTATTCTGTGACCATATGTAATGGATCAGGCACAGCCTGATCCGCACATCAACCTAGTGGATAGAATCTCAGATTCTTCTGCAAATTTGAAGGTTGAGTTTGAGAATTCAGGGCCATCCAAAGAATGGATTGAGAATGAGGTCATGGGTAAGAATTTGGAAATTCGGGAATAAGGGATGATCTGGAATAATGCATCACCGACATCCTAAACCCTCCAAACATGATTATGTGGGATATGGAGCTTTTGCATACAATGATCTGGTCATCAGAGAGCCTGGGTAAAGGTGCCTAATAAGTGGGCTTTTCAATGCTATAAAAAGGGAAATTAATCATTTGATAATTTAGTTTTTTAGCAAAATATTAAATACATCAATAAAATTATTTTCTAGCCTTGAGATCCTTTAAGTTTATTTAAAATATTAAATATTGAACTGGCTGATGAGCTTGATGTATGAGCTGGCCCAGGCGCTGGCTTAATTCTTTGCACTATCATGGAGTCAGATGCTGTTGTTAGGATTCAGCTCGCTGGCACCATGGTCCAGAAATACATCACAACATCCAGGAATGGCGTGCGGGTTTGGGGGTTAATTTCCGCTGGGTTGTTGGTCATGTGGTCAGTTACATGGCTTGTACTTCCCAAATCTTTTTTAGCCTACTGGTGCGAACCTTCCTGTTACATTAAATGAAACTCAAATACCTTCCTCTCCATCTTGTGGGGCTCCTGTGAGGAGGTGGTCTCAAAAGGAGAGGAGTGGAACTGACATTTAATGACTGTATTATGGTGGGGTTCTCACGGGTATTTTTGTTGTGCAAGGTGGGGTGAGTATGGGAGATGGTAACACTAAAAATCATGGAATTCCTGGTAAAAGTCAAAATTGCCCAATGGCCAAGTGGCTCTGTCCATGGAGGAGCTAAAAAAATTCACCAGGTAATTGCGCAAGTCCATTTCTAAGCACATTTGGCACAGGTGAAAGGGGAAGCCCTTTCACGCTCCAAATAGCCCAGATTGTGGATTTGTTGCCTTTGGATTTGGCAGGATGGGTGCAGGAGCTGATCAAAAAACAGGGATGCATGTCAAGTTCCATGGTGGAGTGCATAGATTTGATTAACTGTGAAGCCTTCTTAGATGAGGCGAAGAGTGAAGCATTGTTGGCGCTCATGATGGGCAGCCAGGGGCGTAGTTTGGTGGAAAATATGCACGAATTTTCTGTCCGTTGGTGAAGGCAGTTCAGGTGGTGGATTACCAATCCTTGAGTATGTTCCATCAAGGGTTGCAGGCAGATTTGCTGGTAGCCCAGGTGGCAGAAAGGGTTCAGGGCATGTGGGTGGAAGAGGTCACGTTAGCCTTAGAGGTTGAGAAGCCATTGGCGCTGGCTTAAAACCAGCATGAGGACCTATGTCCCCAGGGAAATGCATCAGATAGTGACATATTTCCTGGTGTTGAACTCCCTCCAAAGAAAAGTCAAACAAGCCCTTGGAGCCAAGGCCAGAGCCCCTAAAATTCACTGATGACTTCTCTAAGGTCATTGACAAGAAATAAATTCTGGCTTTGACATCCAGGGCTGAGGAAAATGGCTCATATGAGGCGGAAAGTCCGGCGGAGACTGTCCTCAAAACCCAGAGGATCATGAACTATGAAGTTACAGAATTAAGCCAAATTCATAAAATTTCGATTTTGTTGAAAGGCGAAAATTTTAAAGCCTGGATTGGATTTTGATAATTGCTTTATAACCTTCACAAATCTTCCTTCTAAATTTTAAGCCCAAGATGAGAAAGCTTTGCTTTTATTAGATACTCAGTTAAATTTAATAAAGTTTAGGGATTATTTGTGCAAGTTTTCCCATATTTTTTATGTATATTTTTCACAAGAATAACCCTGTTGGAATCATCTTGATGGCTGGAGTTCTTTTCCTGCTCTGATCTAACTGTCAAGTTGAACATGAATTTAACTTCCATACTGTGGCCTATTAAGCTGACTCCACCAAATATTATTTCTCCGCATTTCACCTCAGTTCTTACACCATCTTCCCCATCTCTCAGGGACTCTTGTCCCTGATGGTTTTTGCCAGTTTGATGCGCGTTTTGTCCACAAAATTTATATGAAAACATAACCAAAATTGGCCAGTGATTTGCTTCCTTTTTCTGTGTCACTTTGCCTTGTTGTTACACCTTTTTCCTGGTACTTTCCCTTCCATGACCTCCTGCGCTCCAGTTTCCCTGACAGGAAAGGACAATCTCTGGAGTTTGGTTGACCCTGTCAGGGGGCTGGCATCCAGTTACAAGAAATTTTGGAAACGTACAAGGGGGAGGGGCCAAGGGAACGAGGAAGAAGCACATAAAGCATTGAGCCACGGACATGAGAAAGAGAATGTGCCAAAGTATTCTTCACTCCCAAATTTTGCAATTTAAAAAAATCATTAAAATAAATTACCTTCTTCACACTTTATCTGCTTTTATGTACCCTGGTGAAGCTGTATACAGATGGCGGAATGGAAGGGGCAGTGGATCTGGTAGATACTTGGGCTGAAGAAAATTACGTTGAGCTTGCATTGGATGAGTGACTGAAGTTGCAGATTCAGGAGAAATAAAGGTGATGTTTGCAGATGTGTTGCAAAGGAACCCTCAAGGCGAGTGAGTTTCTCAATAAGATTATGGCAGGGTACATTTGGGTTCATGGAGCAGTTTTGTGCAATAAAAATTTTGGTCCATCTGGTGGTGTTGGGATGTGGTAGTGGCATTAGTTTTGACCCCAGATTGATTTGTTTTCTGTACCCGTCACCATGAATCTAACTATGGGGCCACCAATGAGATGTATACTGATGGTGGAGGATAAGTCAGTCAAATAGAGGAGTATGGGTGCCATTCAGGCGGATGAGTTGCCAGCGGAATACAATGTATTTGGGAGAGTATTTGGGCCAAAAAAGATTCATCATTCTCTCCCACAGGCCCATTTGCAATCTCATTTCAATTCAAAGAAGGTCCAAATTTTCCCGTGGATGCCCAGTTTATCTGCTGAATGAATGAGCTAAGGCCACGTTGGAAGAGCATGTAAGTTTGATGTTGAGCAAGGGATTAATCGAGCCATCAAAATAAGCCATTGTATCTCTGTGTTACTGGTGCCCAAGGCAAACGGAGAATTGTGTCCACATGTGGACTTCCAATGGCTCAACGCTGTTATAGAGCCATAACCTTATCCCATGTCACTAATGGAGAATATACTCTCGATGATCACAGGGTGTTACAATTTATTCAAAGCTCTATTTGATAGATGCCTTTAGCCAAGTACCTTTTAGACTGAAACATCAAATGTATATGGCGTTTAAATGCCACTTAGTAATGTTCCAACACCAGATAATGTCATTTGGGCCGCGAAATGCCCTGGAAGTATTCTAACGCATAATTATTTAAGTGCTGAGTAGGATGATCGGCCAGTGTTGCATTGCATATATGGATAACATTCTCATGTTTTACATTCTTGGGAAGAGCGTGTACATAATGTGCGGGAGGTTCTGGAAGCGCTGGATGAGGTGAGTTTGTAGTTGAAGCCCTTGAAGTGCAAATTCAACAAGAAATCTATAGCGTTCTTAAATAACGTAGTGTTTATAAAGGTGCTTGGGGTATGCTATACAAGCTTCAGGAAGTTTATGTGTGGAGGGCCCTGATTGATCAAAAAGTCATATGAAGTTTTTTAGGGATAGTGGATTTTCTCAGGCGGTTTGCTTTAAAAATCTTTTGCAAATGGCTCTGCTGCTTTCACGGTTGAAATGAGATGTACCATTCATGTGGGAATGAGGAGGAGCGGGCGTTCAATCAGCTGAAAGAGAAGCTCAATTTGGCTTCTGTTATGGCTCATATGGACCCTGATAAACTTTTTGTGGTCAAGATGGATGCATCAAATTTTTACAGAGAGCAGTATTGTTACATATGAGGGACAATGGGCTGAAACACTTGGTATGCTACTTTAGCCAGAAGATGATTCCAACAGAAACGAATTATCTAATATATGACAAGGAATTAATGGCGGTGGTCTCAGCTTTTCAGGAGTGGCAGCACTATCTGCTGTATGCATGGTACTCTTTTGTGGTCTGGACAGACCATCTTACACTAGAATATTACCATGAGCCTAGGAAGATGAACCGGCAACAAGCCTGTTGGCATGTGGAGCTGGTCCAATACAAATCTTTAGAGTAGAATATTGGCAAGGTGCAGTAAACACCTTAGCAGATTGGCTAATTCATGACGCGGGGCTGGCTTATGAGAAGATTGAGTTGGAGGGGTTAACATGGCCACCATGTTCTAGTCAGACCAGTTTGCAATGATGGTAAGCAAAGAGAGCGAATTAGAATGAAGAGATCCAGCAGAAGCAGAGAAAGTTGGCATTTATTCATTGGTTATGGGCCAAGACAGCAGAAGGCCAGAAACACGGTCACCATTGGACGTATTGGAATAGAAATGGTATTATGTACCATGATATGCAAGTGTGGGTCCCAATCCTTTGCCATATTAGGAGGTATTAAAGCGTCGCATGACTACCCATTAGTAGGTTATCTAGGAGTTGAGATAATGGTCAGATTGGTGCAGCGGAATTACATGTGGCTTGGACTTTAGAAGGATATTATGAGATATGTGGAGGAATGCTTGGTTTACACTTGGTCAAAGCCTTTGAGGAAGCCGCCCACTGGTAAGTTAATCCACTCCAAAAGCTGAGTTGGCCATGGTGATTGATTAGCGTGGACTTCATTATATAGTTGCCAAAGGTCCAAGGGAAGGATGAGATAATAGTCATTGTCAATCAGCTGAAAGAGTATGCCAAACTTTTCTTATTAAATCCAATTTTTGCAGCCAAGGATGCCGCAAAAATTTTTATTGATGAAATATTCACCTAACATGGCTTACCAGCAGAAATTATTTTATATCATGGACCCCAATTTGTATCAAGTTTTTGGTCAAATTTTTTTGGAAATTTAAAGATTCGCCCATGTAGAGCTTTGGAGTATCATCCCCAATCTGACGGACAAATGGAGAGGATAAACAGATACTGAAAAAATACCTTTGGTGATACGTTTTAGACCAGAAGGATGATTGGGTCGCATGGATCAGGTTGTCCCAGTTTTCTTATAACAACCACTTTCAGTCATCAATGGAAATGACCCCGTTTTTTTCAAACCATGTGTTGAATCCTGCGTTGGATGGGGGTTCAAGTGGTGGAGAGTGACAGGGGGCGGATGAGTTTTCCTAAAAGATGATGGACATTGGAAAGTTTTTAAAGGGGAATAATATGGATTGTGTCATGGCACGGCAGAAGCAATACATGGACTGATGAATAGCGCCAGATCTGTTGTTTGCTCTGGGAGATTAGGTGTTAGTAGCGGCCAAAAAATATGTTGTACCAGTGAAAAGTTGAAATCTGGCCCTTAATTTTCTTGGGTTCCTATAAAGTTACATGGGCTATTAATAAGGTTGTGTTTGAACCGGAGCTTCTGGAAGGGTCAAAGGCCCATCTGGTCATCTATGCTTCACAACTTTGAAAGTTTTGAGGGCAAGGACCAGAGAGGCCTTGACCATTGATCCTATGAGATGAAGATAACCATTAATATGAAGTCAAGTAGGTACTGGATGCACAATGGGTGAGGGGCTGGCAGCAGATCTTGATAAAATGGAGGGGGGTATTCTGTGGAGGAAGCAAACTGGAAGATGCTGAGGGAATGTGTGCGGTGTTTAGGGAAGAATCTGGGAATTCTGGGCATCACAGGGGGATATTATAATGGCTCAGGAACAGCTTGGTCCATACATCGACCTAGTGGATGAAACTTTAGATTCTGCCACAAATTCAAATGTCAAATTTGAGAATAAGGATGACTAAAAATCAGATTGAGAACGGGGTCGTTGGTAAGAACTCAGAATTTGGGAATGAGGGCTGATTTAGCGTAACGCACCACCAGCATCCCAGATTCTCTAAATCATGATTATATGGGATATGGAGCTTTCATGTACAATGATTTGGTCATCATTTGAAAACTTGGGATAAAGGAGCCTAGTTAAGTGAGCTTTGTAATACTATAAAAAGGGGAAATTACTACAGATAATTTAATTTAATTCTTCTAATAAACTCAACACTCAAAACAATATAATTACTTTCTACCCTTACGATCCTTTAAGTTCATTTTTAAAATATGAAATATTGAACTGGAGTATAAGCTTGATGAGTGAGCTTTCCCAGGCTTTCCAAGGCGTTGGCTTCATTATCAACAATATTGTGGAGTCAGATGCTGCTGTTAGGATGCAGCATTGCCGGCACTGTGGTCTGGGAATATATTGCAACATCCAGGAATGGCGTGTGGGTTTGGGGGTGGATTTTAGCTGGGTTGTCATTCATGTGGTTGGTGACATGGCTTGTACTTCCCAACTCTTTTGTAGTGTACTGATGTGAACCCAACCAGTAACCACCATTTTTCTTCTTTATAAGTAAAAGTAGGACGAAAATGGACTCTGGGAGGGCACAAGTAAGCTGGCATCTAATGTTTGCTTCAGCTTGGTCTTCATGTATTGTCTTTCTAACTTTGAATTTCTTATATGGCCTTGATCATGTAGGGTTGAGTCTCCTACGTCAACACTATGTGTCCAGTTCTTATTGTGACCATAGTAAGCATCTGACATGGAGAAACATCTTGATAATCTTCAAGAAATTGATGTGATTTCTTGAGTTCCTCATAATTTTACTTATTGTACATTTTTACTTAAGATATGATTCAAATTAAATTATCAGCGGGTAGGCCAAAATCAAGGTGAGTACCAAAAAAGTACCTTGTTAATTTTATAATGGGAATCAATTGACCCTTACCAACCTCTTGATGTTTCTTAACTAAGATATTAGATTAATCAGGCTTCCAAGTAGTAGCTCAATAGGCCACTATTAGTCTGGGTAAACGCTCTTGGTAGCTTCTTAGTTCAAATCTACTGACTCCATCCACACTAATGATATGTAGCATGAGTTATTGAAGGTATACACAAGGTTATGTTGGTAGAGACCACTCTTTGTTCTCCTGGTTTAATTTTTGCCTTCTTAGTAGCATAAAATGATATTCCATCTTCTGCATCTACTGAGACAGGAAGCTTTTTTGTATATATTACAGAAGTAGAATATTGAAAAGAAAAAGTAGAAACAGAGTACTTGACTAGACAAGTGATTTTTTTCTTGCTGGATTCTTTATTATCTTGCATTAGGGAAATTATTTTAATAAAGGATGATATGTAACATTTTTTATACTAATGACTACCTCATATTTGATCATAAACTGCGCACTGAAAATTATAGCATACTGGCTAATGTCCAGAGAAACTGTGGGAGCTGAGAAAACTAATTTACTAAATTGAATTGGAATAGAATAATACACATTAATCACCTTGTATTGTTTGGACTGGCAGTGTTATGACCTTGAGTGTACCTGAGGTGGGGGAAAATTTTATCTTTGTTGGAAAATTGCTTTTCCTGTGACAGTGGGCTCTGCTGGTTGGCAGGCCAACCAGTATGGAGACTGGTTGGCCCTTGCCATTTTGCCTCAGGTGATGGGGCCAGCAGTGCTGGCTGACCCCATGAAATGTCACCCGCACCACTGGAGGATCCCCCAGCCTAACCACCAACAAACAAGATAAAACATAAACTTATAATAAAATGAAGAATAGTAAAAGGGAGACCTTTATTAGGAGGGAAGCGCCAGGTATCTATATTTACAAAAGGGCTACTGTTCCCATTGCCAACTTATTGGCTTATTGCTGGTTCTTATAGCCAACCACTCTCTCTTGATGCTCTTCTCTCTTCCCTGGCATCAACCCTCTTGTCCCATCCTCCTCAATTGCCAAATTAGTTTTGGCTCATCCTCAGCTTTATACTAGTAATCTGTATAAATGGTTAATATAAATAAACATCAAATTAAGATTTGGCCTTTGAGTTGATTATTATGCGCTGAAAACCACTTCAGTCGCTTGGGTAAACTCAAAAAATCTTAGCTTCTTACCAACAGTATTTTTTAACTCATCATTAGTAGATCTTTAAAGTATTGCCTTTGGGCAACAGTCAATTATTATATATGAGGCGCTGGAAACAACATCAGCCACCTCAAACTTGGGTTTATCAGCTAATGACAACATAAAATTGATTACATAATTGGATCATCCTCAGCTACTAGTCACTGGTGATCCATATACTAATCTGGGGCCATTGATTGACCCCAATCAGACATAACTTCCAATCTTGGCGGAATACTTGTTTTTGCTCAACCCAATTGGAGAGAAACTACCTAGAAATTGCATCAATAACCACAAAATCCAGTCAATAAGCCATTCCGCCAGGATTAGCTATTTCATCCCAAATCTTGCTAAATCATTAGAGGAATTTATCTGGTAAATTTTCCAACATTTCCCCCCACTTAACCAGATGGTATTCCTCCTACTTTCCAGCCTTGGAGTAAAGGGGTGGGCGTCCAAGTATTGCCCCTTCCCACCACCAACAATTGCAGAACACAACCTCCAGTTTGAGGTCAGATCAGCATGCTCTGTCCTCACCAGTCAGTCTGGCAGCACATCCTCGCCACCTCTCACCAGCCTGTCAGCTACTCCAGCACCAACTAGAAGAACCCCCTGTAGTGAGCAACAAAGTCAGAAAATCGCTTTTCCTGTGATATTGGGCTCTGCTGGTTGGCAGACCAACCAGTATGAAGACTGGTTGCCTATGCTGTGTCACCCTAGGCGACGGGGCAAGCAGCACTGACTGACCCCTTGGTATGTCATCTGCACCATTTGGGGATCCCCCAGCATAACTTCAACAAATAAGAAAAATATAAACTTATAGTAAAAGGGAGAATAGGCAAAGAGAGATCTTTATTGAGAGGGAAGTGCCAGGTATTTATATATAAAAAAGGGTGACTGTGCCATTGCTGACCTATCAGCTCATCGCTGGTTCACCCAGACAAACACTCTCTTTCTCGCTGAGCTTCTCTCTTACCTGGCATCGACCCTCTCACCCCGTCCTTCCCAATGTCCAAATTAGCTTTGGCTCATCATTGGCATTGAGTTACCATTAAGCCATATAAATGATTAATATAAATAAACATCAATTTTGTTTTTAACCTTCAAGTTAATTACAATGCGTTGGAAACCACTTTGGTTGCTTGGGTAACCTTAGGAAATCTCGGCTTCTCACTGACAGTATGTTTCAACTCATTGTTGGTTGATCTTTGGGGTATTGCCTTTTGGGCAACAGTCAATTATTATATATGAGCCGCTGAAAACAACATCAGCCACCTCAAACTTGTTTTGTCAGCTAATGCCAACATAAAATTGATTACATAATTGGATCATCCTCAGCTACTAGTCACTGGTGATCCATATACTAATTTAACGCCAGTGATTGACCCCAACCAATCCTAACTTCCAGTCTTAGAGGAATACTTGGATTTGGCTCAACCTAATTGGGGAGCAACTACCTAGAAATCGCATCAATAACCAAAAATTTACTCAATAAGCCATTTTCTCTGGGTTCAGCTTATTTCATCCCAAATCTTTTAAATTATTGGAGGAATCCATTTGGTTAATCATCTGAAAATATTCTTAATGAGATGGGATGAGATAAATTTGATTAGGGATCCAACATCAAAGATAGCCATTACTCTGACCTTCTGTGTCACCACTTCTACTTTGGTAATATTCTTCCAATCTTTGGTTGGAGGGCTTAAACCTCTTTAAGGCGGGACTTTGCATTGTGCTTCTATTCAGCCTTGAGATAATTTTTAATTTCCATTAGACTGTGCATGCTTGAGATGGGTCAGATCAACAGGGCAAGGTATTAATTAACATCAATGGTTGTATCAATTATCTTGGACACCCAATAACTTGACTTAGGTAAGTGTCCGCTGGGAGCTGAGCGTCATCAAAAGTTTAAGCATCCAAGAAATCTGGAATACCGATCTCAGAAGGGTACCTAAAAGATAACAGCCTGTGTCCTTGTAACCCCCTTCAGAGTCATCACTTAAATCATCTTTGACGCACATGAGATGAGCAATCAGCATTGTTTCACTTCCAGGTACTTTATACTGGTCAGCTTTAGAAGTATCTGACCCTAAGCTGACTGCCCTTTTCCCTGCTCAGCAAAGGCAGGGCTCTTCTTAAAACACTCATTCAGGTGTGGTGTAACTGTCAAGGCGTTTCCTTACTGCCACATAGCCCTAATCTTCTTCGTTGCAAAGACCAAAACTGAAGGGATGGTTACAATTTCAGGGTATTTTAATATAGCATTCTGGAAAATTAATTATCTCAAAATAATTTAACTAAAAATGGTGATGAGGATGATAATCCTTGTAATTGGTTCTCTGACCAAGCAGATGCTGAAAAATCTGATATTTCTAAAAAGGTTGATGATGAAAGAAAGCCTCACAAATGGCATTCTGACTAACTAGATGCTGCCACTTCAGATGAGGCTGGACAAACTTCTCAGAGATGGAGATCTAGAAAATCAGATGCTTCCAAAATTTTTTTTAATTTACTTTAAATTTAGCGTTAAGGTTTTCAACAAAGGAACGGGATTCAAAAACAATTTGAAGCAAAATAATAAATGCAAAAAAGTTTGACAACTGCAAAGATACCCATCCCAAGTTTTAGAATGGGTATAGATGAGGAAATTGAGGGTCTAGATTATCACATTATACTTATAATTAAGAAGTTCTCTGTAGAATTCATGGAAAAGAAGGCCCAAAAAACTTTAATAGTTAAAGTATATATTTAGACCGGAAAATTTGCGCAAGACAGCTTTGTCTTCTATAATTACTAATAAACTTGTTAAATTTCAGAAAAATTTTAAATTTAAAAAGAAATATGTTAAAAAGACCTAAGGTAAGTTGCTCAAAACTATATTTTAGACTTTATCAAGAAAATTGCATCCTAGTATGCGCTTTCAAGAGAGAAGTCCCTTATCTTGGCGCTAGTATCATCCTACTATAGCCAAAATTACATATCAAGAAGTTTTCTGACACATGGACTAGGGATAATACCACATCAGGGTTATCCTGATTGTGGGCACTTACATTGGCCTTCTTACCCAACGCTTTGTGGCATTGTTCAGAAACCATGTTTTTTACACTATATGAAGCTCTTTTAACAAAATGTCTCTGTTTCTAGATATGTTTGATAGACTTCATAAGGAGCCTTGTCTGCATGATATGAACATCAAACCACATTTTGCAATAACCATATTTCTCCTGTTCCTCATTAGAGAAGCCACCTGTTTCCTCCCCTATCACAGGAATGTAAACTCCACTTCCATTATGAGCAGCCCTCACCAGAATCTGACAAGTCCTCACTCCTAGGGAGCTAAGCACACTGCACACAAACTTTTCACATAAGATTACGCCCAGCTACCCACCACATCAGGAAAAACCATCCCTGTTTGACTTCAGCTTGCTCATGTAGTGGCTGCCCTGCCCAGAAACCTGTATGATTGATCACAGAGCTGTTGGAAACCCAGTCGCTTTTCCTCCTACCCTGGATGAATGTCTCCAAATGGTTTAGAGAGCATCCACACCCAACAACTCCCAGTATGCGGCTTAGTTTGCCCTCCTGACCCTTAAGCAGGAGAAGATGACAGTAATGGAGTACGCCCAAGTCTCAATTATTGGATAAGGCGGCCAAGGTTACCTCCTCCCAAATTATGCGTATGTTCTTCAAGAATCTCCGCCCCAACATACTTACCTTCGTGGCTTTCACTCGCCTTGGAGCCACTTTTGATGAGGAAGTCTCAGTTGCAACCCAGGTGGAGGGGCAACTGGCGTATCTAAGTAAAAGTACCACCCATTTCACAACAAAGGAAGTTCTGCGTCTACAGCATTAAGTCTGAGCCTATCTCCGCCCCTCACAGAAAGCCCTAAAAAGGATATTTAGCTCTGCAAATGGGGAGACCATCTCTCAAGCACCCTGGGAGGGCGCTCCCAGTCCCACCTACAACTTCTGACTGACCCCTGCACGCGTCATCACTTTTCAAAGAAATGTCTTACCTTATTTTTATGTTCCATTTTTGTTAAAGTTGTGAAAAAAAAGAAGGGATGAGGATAAACTCAGAGCGCTGGTAGACACAGGGCAAAGGTCAGCTATCTAGACGTCAGGTTAGCGCAAAGACTGAGGCTGGAGATGGAATGGAAGGGAAACGGTACATTAGCTGACAACTTACAAATTAATAGAATGTTGGGAAGTCAAGCCCTGGGTGATTCTTCATCAGGGGCCTCAAAAGTTCCAAAAAGAATTTAGCGCTATAAGAAACCTGCCTCACCCCATAATATTGGTTATGCGGTGGTGGCACAAGTAATCCCCTCAATTTAATCCTTAGGAGCTCCTGGTCATGCTGCAGCTAAAGGATAAGCCTCCAGTAGCACTAGATTTCTTCATCACTGGCGGAGAGAAGCCCAGGGTGAGCGCCTTTCTTATAAAGGAACCTGTAATGGCCATCCCATAAGAGTTCAAAACATACGCCCACCTGTTCCAGAAGAATAACGTTCCCTTAACATACCCAAATGGGTCTTTCCCCTTTATGTTCAATTTCAAAAATGATGCGGAATCCCTAAAAAGTTGCCCCATCTACCCTTTTTAACCTAAATGCGAAGGCATACTGGAAGCTTATGTTAAAGAAATGCTTGAATGTGGGATTATTGTACTCTCTAATTCTCTCAGGATGTCACCCATAATCCTGGTTCCCAAATCAAGTGGCAAGCTACAATAATGTTAGATTACCTGCGGTTGAACGCTATCTGAGTATGGCCCTTATCCCATTCTGTTGATGGAGTCCATCCACCAGATGGTTTTGAGGAGCCAGATCTTCATTAGTTAGACTTGGTTAACGCATTCAACCAAGTTCCTATATTTTCAGGGCAACAGCAGTATATGGCCTTCAAGCGCCACTTGTGGGTGTTTAAATACAAGGTGTAACTTTTTTAGGTTCAATTCACAGGTTTGAAGTGAGCATTAGATAGATTGTTAATTGAATAGATGTTAATAATGTGGGTCAGTAATAATAGTATGAAGACTATTATCTAGATGAGTTCTTCACAACCAAATTTGCCAAGTTTTCTCATATAGACAGGTAATGGCAACCTTCCTTCAAACCACTTGAAGATACTTAAAAACAATACAGACAAAAAGGTAAGCTACTCCTATAACTCTAATCCTAATATTTATAAAAACCCATTGACAATAAGGGAACCTCTACCTTCCACTCTTGACGCAAGAGATCTTGAGAACACCAGACAAACAGATAAAAGAAGCTATCCCTCAAACACAACTTAGGATAACATAAAACAAATGTATTACTATCTACAATAAAAGACTTCTTAAAGTGTTTTTACATTAACAAAATAAGCAAGGACATAATAGGGGTACAAGTTGAAGTGTCTCATTGTAAGAAATAGAAAGTGCTAGTGTGTGAAAATAACTAGCCAGTCATCTTCTCTATAGTTGATTTCCGCATCAATCAGTTTTGTTCCTACAACTACCCAATGGCAAATGTAAGAAATAAAGGAGTGCTGGTAATTGACAGCAGCTAGCGAGCTAGTCTCCTTTATAATTGATATCAGCCTCAATCAGGCATCTTCTTTATACCGTTAAATTCCACCTTACTCAAGGTATTTGAAACATAAATTAGTAATCCTCTGCCACACTCATTAACCTAAGCAAACTCCACAACTAAAGTGAAAGTTTCTCAAAAATTGTTAGTCTTATTCAAGGGAATTATTTAAGAGAATTTGGCGCCCAACTTTTCCATTGGCGCCTAATTAGAACAGCATCCATTGCCAATGAATTCAATTCTTTGCAAATCTCAACAATGATGATTAGTGCATCTGATCATTCATCCACCTTGTTGGTACCACTGCTGACTAGAATTAAATACATCCAGGGTTGGATTTAGAGAAAGAATGTCCTGACGCCTTCATTCAAACCCAGAGATTTAAACTTATAAAGCTAGTAATCTGCTTAGGTAATGGGACATTTACCCATTGATAGAAGGTCACATTGCTTTTTAGGCTAACCCAAAAAGTTGCTGCCAATAAAAGCGTTGCCAACGCTCAGTAACTACCAATAAACCCTTATTGCCTTTCACAAACTCAGTTTGATCTGTAGAAGATAGTTAATTCTAAATATACCTAAATACTAACTGAAATTCTTGCTAACATTGTCAGGGATCCACCTCAACAGAAAATTAGTAATCTGGTGGAATTAAATCTGGCGAACTAGTTAAAAATCCACCAGGAAATAAACCAACAATATTTACCAACTATTTTTATCTCCCACAATAACTATAGGTTTCTATACTTTAAATTGAGCCCTAGTAGATGAAACAGATTTTTCATTATAAACTAAATGATCTGGATGATGTGGAAAAATTTAAAAATCCTAACACATTCCCCACTAGAACATATAATCAGAGAGAATGGAAATTAGGGAGTGAAAGTCACTTTGCTCCACGGTTTTAGTTTGGATGACAAAGTTAAAAAATAATTTCAGTGGAGCTAAATATTCTGCTCCTTTCTTGACGCCTCCTCTCATGCCCATTCTTGAAAGCGCAGTTCCTCTTCTACTTTCCATAATCACTGCCACCTCACATGAGCATAGTTTCCCCAGAGTCACTTGGTCATTCTTGCCATGATGTACTCCTGAACACCTGCTTTCCCAGGTTATGGTTAACAAAGATGTATTTCACAGCTACACGCTATATCATAGTTTGTTGATCTCACCAATAAAATATTTGATAGCTGTTTCCCATTAAATCAGGGCTCTCAAAGCTAAACGCTATATAAAGATTTTCTTTGTTAACCTTGACAATAAATCCCCAAACGCCTATATTCACCAGGGTGGGCTTCTCACATCTTGAGTTCAGATCTTCAATTATCTTTTCTCATGATTCTCCATAGTGGACCCAGTTTCAACATAAACTGGTCCTACCAATTGTTCATGATCTTCTTCACAATTTTCATTGTGATAAATTCCCCTTCGCCCTGCAAGACAACGGAAAATAAGAACACCACCAGATATTTTTAATGACAGAAAAAATAAAGCCAATACTTATTAAAATAATTTTTTATTTTTCTACCCTTTTAAAGGATAGTTTCCTTATAGTTATATTATTTATAAATTTTTCCTTTTCTTTTAAATTTTTTAGCTATATTTTTTATCTTATATACTTATACTTTTTCACACTTAGATCCAATATTTTAAGTATTTGCTATGAACATAATACACTATGAAATAATCAGTGATGTTTTTCAGTATATAAGCATCTGTTAACGTCTCAACTATAACATTGAATTGTACCATCCATTAGCCATCAATTCCAAATTTTGTCACTAATTTTGACAGGTACTATTTCTATTCATCCATTGAAGAGTGGTACTTGATCCATCCAGTATTATAATAAGTTACTATATCTCCAATTGGCAGTTCTATTCAAGAAGATTGTTCAATTTCTTCATCAATTGAGTATAATCGTTATCTGACATGCCTGATGATTAGATTAATGCTTAAAGATGTGAAAATGATTACTTAATTGCGCAGATTGGTATGGACATGTTAGCTTTGTCCAACTTTGACTTGAGTGGATTATTTTTATTCTCAGAGTTTTATGCCCTTTCCATTAACTGACTAGCATAAGGCCAAGTGACTTCCTTTACATTTTCTGGATCAATAGTCTTCATTTTTTACTCTTGTATCAGAATTTATAGCTGACATTAAGTCTTGATACAGTGAATCCCCTCCTGGGTTCTAATCTGATAAGCTTGAAGTATCTACTCCATCTGGGAAGAAATATGGCATAATTGCTCTGAATGCAGCGCTAGATTGTTCTGCATCTAGACTGCTGAACCTTTTCACAAATCTTGCACTGTCTCCTCCTCTTGAGAAGAAACAAGATTAAAATTCCCTCTTGGCTTCTTCCCCCAACATTGGGTGGCTAAATGTCCAGTTACACCACTTTCATGACAGCAGTTTTGCAATTTAGCTATCCATTTTTGTACATCAAGTTTCTTCCTCATTAAAATTTGATTCTTATGATCATTGAAAAATTCCATATTTTGCTCTTCAAATTATTCTGTAATCTTCTCCTCATCAGTTAGCTTTTTTCAATATTTTAAATTTTAGCATTAAAAGTCGAGCCTAACATTTTCATATATTCCACCATTTGTGATGAGGAAGTCTAATTTATCAGCGCCAAAACCCTTGGTGCAGTGCAGATTCCTTCTGTAGGCCAAAGCGACATATGCATTGCAATATGAAAATCAAAATTTGATAATACTTCTGCGCCTATCAGGTATTTTTGCCTACTGGTAAATATATTGGTGAAAGTGGCTAAAGATTCACTTTTCTAAACTTGAATCCAAAACTCCTATTTGTGTCTAGCCATCCTCTCAGGACTACCAAACTCTTTCATGATTGCTTATTTAGAGCTCCGTATGTCCAATTATCCCCTTTGAGATGGAAAAACACCAGATTTTGGTAATCTGTTAAGCATTTCATAACTGTAATTGCTTTATTACAGTTGACATATCCAAACAATGTCATTTTTAATAAACAAAAAATTGCAGGAGCATTACCCCAGTAAAAATTAGGTAATTTTGGCATATCCTAAGTTTCTTCTGCCACTACTATGACAGAAGGTACTTGCCCAACAACACAACTAGAAATGGGGATGTCTTTGAGGTTCATCTCCAAAACTGTAGAAAAAGCTCCAGGCATCTTTCTCTGGGGCTTTACTTCTCAACAGAGCTTTCTCATCTTCATCCTTATTAGCTACATCTGCCTCTTTCTGTGCACAGTTGCACTTGTAATGTTCTAGGTGATGTAACCACTATAAGATTTGCGTTAAATCATCCTTAATCTGGCGGAATCATTCTCTATTTACTTCTCTATCAGCCTTCTAGAACATTAACTTCTTTAACTAGCTCAGTCTCCTTCCATTCCAGGTAGTGTTTTTATGTAGATTATCATTAAACTTCTTATCCTTTCTTTTTCTTAATTTGGTTTTTATTGCTCGTTCTGCCAAGGCATTAAAATCAGATTGAGATGGCCAATTCTAGAGCAAGCTTGTTAACCATCTCTAGCTCTGTCCATACTTTTTTAAAGTTTGTTCTTGTAAGACATTCCACTAATAATTTCTGATATAATATTTGGTCTGAAAACTTAACTACCCCTGTAGTGAGCACCAGATTTAGACTTTTTTTAGGTTTATTGAAAAGGTAAGGTGTGCGTCAAGTAGATTGCTGATTTTATAGATAATAATAAATGTGGGTCTGTGGTAATAGTATGTAGACTATTGTCCAGCTGAGTTATTCACAGCCAAATATATCTGCTTAGAGTTTCTTCTAATAAAGTACTGGAAACCTTCCTTTAACCCATTTAAAGGTACTTGAAAAGATAAAATAGCAAGGGAACCTCTCCCTTCCACTCTTGATGCAAGAGATCTTATGAACACCAAACAATTAGATAATGGATAACTATCTACCAAACTCTTATTAGGAAAACAATGAAACTATCATATTACTACCTAAAATAAATGTCTTTTGAACGTGTCTACTATTAATAAATTATATAGGCTAATAATAAGGGTTCAAACTAAAGTGACTCATTGTAGAAAATAGAGGAGTGCTAGTGTGTGATATCAGCTAGCATTCATATTTTCTACAATTGATTCCCAAATTAATCAGGCTTGTTCCTACATCTACCAGATGGCAGATATAAAAAATAAAGAACTGCTAGTGTTTGACAGCAGCTAGCCAGCCATTATTATTTATAATTGATATCAACCTCAGAAAGTATCTTCTTACTTTCATTTGATATAACCTCACTCAGGGTTTTAAAACATAAAACACTGGAACTCCACCACAAGCTTCAACATAAGCAAGCTCCAGGACTATAAGTGAAAGTGAGAAAAGTATCTGGTTTTATTAAAATTAAATTAAAGGATTTATATAAAGGAATTTAGCGCCAAACTCTTCCGCTGGCGCCCCAATGGAATAGCATCCATTGCTAATGAATATAGCTCTTTACAAATTTGCACCAATGATAACGACGCATCTGCTCATCCATCCACCTAATTGATATCCCCTGTTCACTAAAATACTTACATCATGGGTTGGGTTTAGAGAAAGAGTGTTCTAATGCCTTCATTAATCCTCAGATATCTAATGTTATAGCGTTTAGAAATCTGCACAGGTAATGGGACATTTACCCATTAATAGCATGTCACATTGCCTTTCTAGGATAACCCAAAAGTTGATGTCAATAAAAGCGCTGTCAACGCTCAGTAACTACCAAAAACCCCCTTATTAACTGGCAACAAACCTCAATCGATCCATGCAAATTATTTAAGTGAAATAATTATCAATGATTGAATCCTTGCAAACATTGTTAGGGATCCTCTTCCAATGGAACATTATGAATCTGGCAATATCAAATCTGGCGAATTAGGTTAATATCCATAAGGAAATAAACCAACTATAATTTATCAATTATTAATAAATACCACATCCACTATAGGATTTAATATTATAAATTGAGCTTTAGCAGACAAAAGAGATATTCCATTATAAGCAATAAAAAGATGAATGATGTGAGCATTTCAAAAATCACAACATAAGGTGATGACTTTTGGTCTCAAGAACGCCCCATGGTATTTCACCATACCATTGACAAAGCCTTAAGCAATATGAATGGAAAAAGCTGCATAGCATACACAGGACAATATTCTCTTGTTATTCAAATTAAGAGGAGCACAGGGGTGTCAGAATTGTACTGAATCTGATATTGATTTGAGTTGGGTCCTTTGAAGCTCACTTAAGGTTTTGGACAGTCTTGGATTTCACACTGAAATCCACTATATAAATAATATATAGGACTTAACCTTTATTAGAGGTTTAGAGGTCCAAATAAATTCCCAATTGTTGGAACTTAACCAGTTGGCAATTGTTAAGAGGTTCTAGCAGGCTTAATATAATAACTGTCGGATTTCACACTGAAATCTGAAATATAAATATGCCAATTGAACTTCAAAGAATATAGAATACTGCAAGGAAAGTTACTTTATTTTGAAATATAAGCTAGTACTATTTATAGTACTAAGGAAGTATCTTATATCAAGGCTAATTAAATATCAAGGGTAATTAAATAAAGATAGGGTAGATCAGGATAGGTGAATGCTATGCATCATTTGCTGACAGTGCATGTCCTGTAAATACTTATTAAATACAAGGGGAGTGGGACCATTCTTGGCATATGTTGCTGATGTTGAAAAAATTAATTAATATTATTAGGGTTGATCCCTGATACTTTGGATTGGACCTAACCAAAATTAGTGGGGAGCCCAATCTGGCATCCGCCTGTATGTGGGTCACAAACTTAGTCAGGGCTTCCTCCAATAAAGGTAGAATCCCAATAAGGGGCGACGTGCTTAGCATGTTGGAGGCCCTTGACAAGCCAACTTCCGCTTAACCTGTCAAAAACGAGTTCTACAAGGACTCTTTCTCTTTATTGGGGAAGACAGTCTTCCACAAAGGGACGGCCATATGCCCTGATAAGTTGAAGGCGGTGAAGGAATTCTCAGCACCTAAAGAAAGAAATGACCTTTGAAGTTTTCATAATATGGTTAACTTCCTGCGAAATTTTGATAAAGACCTCTCCAAAGCTGCTGCACCATTGAACCATCTGATAGGTCAGGTGCTGTTCCAGTGGGGAGATCAGTAGGAGAGAGATTTTCAAGCTATCAAGGATATCCATATGATTGCACCTATAATTTCCCACCCTGACACTGACCAGCCTTTAATAGTGGAATTCAACACTGTAAACTTTGCAATTAGGGCAGTTCTGCTGCAGGAGGGGGAGGACGGGGCAAACCATCTTTTTAAGCTACTTTAGTAGGAAAATTCTGCCTTCCAAGATGAACTACCCTGTGTACACTAAGGAGCTTCAAGAAATTATCTCAGCCCTGAAGATATGGTAGCAACACTTGCTGTATGCATGGCACCCATTTTTGGTCAGAACAAACCACTGCGCCCACAAATTTACAAGAGATTGAAGTTCATGAACCAGCACCAGTCCCAATGGCACCTTGAGCTGGCGCAGTATGATTTCAAGACCATGTATGAGTTGGGGGAGAGCAAGCTCATCCCGGACCTCTTAAGCAGGAACCTGGGAATGGTATTCCCAAAGAAGAAACTGGATGCCTGAAATACGGCAACTATGTTGCCTCCAAACATGTTCATTACCATCTAAAATGACACTTACAAACTAATGGAAAAGCTTTTGGGCCGCCCAACGACACTCAGAGAATGGGTTAAACTCTAGAAAGACCTATAGGAGGGGATCAAAAATGAAAATCACAAAAAATTCCAGAAAAAAGAAAAACCTCATCTTCCACAATTGGTGCCTATGGTTTCCATGCCAAAAGCTCCAAAAGGAGGTGATATGCGCATTCAACGACCACCCCTTGGCAGGACACCTGGGAGATGGAGAAAATGATAGAGCTCCTGCCTCAAAGCTACTCATGGCTAGGGATGCCTAGTCTATGAGGAAGTACATCTCAGAATGTGTAAACTGCACCCAGTCCAAACACAACAGACAGAAGACCTTTAAGAAGCTAAAGCCCATTGATTTCAGAGTTGTCATGGTCCTCGCTAAGTGTGGACTTCATAGCAGGGTTTCTGAAATCTAAGAGGTATGATGCTATCATGGTAGTGGTGTACAGACTGATTAAGTACACCAAATTTTTCGTGTACTTCTAAGCTCATAGCAAAGGGCATTGCAGAGATCTTTTTGAATGAAGTTTTCACCCACCATGGCTTCCCTGAGGAGATAGTGTCAGATAGAGGCCCACAATTTATTCTGTACTTCTGGCAACACTATCAGCGTTTGTACTCCAGAACGGCCCAAAACATCTCAGGATTAGGTTGACAAAATGGTTGATTGTCCTCCAAAAAGTTGAGCCTTCCATAATATTTTGTTTCATCAACTAATGAGACTTTTCCACTAACCAGGAAAGAAAAATTAAAGAGTTTTGGTAATCATCATGAGATGAGACTCCATCTTGATGTTATCTGTTACCATATAGATGTCCTAGTACAATGGGTGGTTGGCAATCCCAAAGCTGATCCAAGAGAAAGACCACATCTCAAACATTGTACTGGATGAGAAGTAGAGATCCTGAATGAAGGAGACTTGAGCGCCCTATCCGTCATAAGGACCCTACTCATCCTCTAAATATTAAAAGTTTTAAACAATAAAGGGTATTGTTTACTCCTTAACAAATTTATCCCTAAATTCTTCGCATAGTTATGATAATAGGTATTGTAACCCACAATAATGCATAATACTGACCCTGAAGAAGTAAAGTGCTACGCCATCACCTCTCTTTAGCCATTCTGAAGAACCATGCCATCCTAAAAACCACTTCCAAGCTTCTGTTCCTATGGCTTCAAACACCCAATTTTTCTTAACTTTTGGGTTTTCTTTCAAAAATCTGAGACCTGGTGCTCACTACAGGGACACCCCAAGCTTCAACCAGTGAAAACATCAATCACAATACATGGAAGAAAACAATAATATCAGATCCCCTTCTCCCAATGTGTTGCAAAGAATTACTCAATGTGTTAATACTTTACAATTTGAAGTACATTCAATTCAGGTTGATAACCTCGAATTCTGGGCCAACTTTAAGTTTAACCTTCCCCTGCTGAACTTCAGTCAGTTCTACCTTCAAACCAATAAACTTAACAAATCAATCCGGCAGCTCCTTGATGAGATCTACTCCATTAAGACCGCTCTAGCCAGTCACAAGCTTCTGCAGTCCCTTCCTATATGACAGCTCTACAACTCAAGGACTTAACTAATAATGAGTTGGTTAGAGGAGCAGAGCTTTACCTTTGGCAGTTTGTAAATCCGGAACTTCACCACCTACTGCAAGCAGTGGATTTTACATCACCAAGGGATACTACGCCAGCTAGGATTAGTACAAACCCTCAATTACAACCTGGTCAAATTTTATAAAGTTGCCTCACCATATGTTCACAATAATTGGAAAGCTATTCAGGACAACCGCCGCTTTACAGTGATACCAGAGGCCAAATCGCCTTGCTTGACTCTGAGACCACCAGGTATATGGATTTCTCTTACTCAACGGCTGCAGGGTATAATCTCAAAAGGTACATGATTACGCCCAAAATTTTTTTCAAAGGTTTACAGCTAAACTCATACTGCAGAATTCATCTTAATCCAACAATTGAGTCAAAATAGAGGCCCTTCTTGATCAGTTCCAGCACCAGAGATACACAGCCATTGAAGGTCCCCAAGAGTCTCACAGCTTTGTGAGGGCTGAAGGGCGACCTGACTCCTGAGGTCCCCTGCCCCCCTGAGCCTCCTGGGTTACCTGCTCCTTCAGCTGAACTTCCTGAGGACCCCAATGTGGTGAAAGGCTTAAGATTTAGAAGACCTTCAGAAGCAAATCGAGAATATTGTATATAGATGTGGAGTTTACCTGGACAGAAACCCTATAAACCCTGCCATTACCTTGGGCGCCCTTTTGTAAAGACGAAAAATGTCTGAGAATTCATAAAATATACTATAACGCCTCAATGAGATGAAACACAAATTAACGAATCTAGACGTTCATGCTAGTTTCTATGAGTCTGAAAACCTGGACTTGAAAAATTCAGCTCATTCAGAATGCTGATACCAGAGTTCTCAACTGGTGCTGGAATGAGTTACAGGATGATTTAAAAAATCTGATGGAAAATTGACTAGAAAGCACCCTGCGCTTATGCCAAGTATGAATCTAACAAGTCTAGCCATGTTATAATTACTGGCGTTGATGTCCTCTCTATGTCAGTTGGGTTCACTTTCAAACCCAGCTTTAAAAAACAGTTCATTCCAGTTTAAGAAAGCTTTGCATCATATTTAAACGCCTACAAAAGTGCTATTGTAAGGAGAGTGTCTATAAATCTCTTGTTTCCAGAGTGGTGGTGCTCGTTGCACAGAGTCAACACACAGAAACCAGCCGTTAATACCAAAGTTACAAGAGCTCAGCAGAGTGTGCTGGAGCAAGAATAACTCAAGGGAAAGAGTGCGATTATTATAACTAAAATATAACCAAAAACGACGTGGTGCACAAAGGGGAAAAGGGTAAGCATCCCAGGATGGAGGGAACCTGGGCGAGCCAACGGTGCACCAGGGGATAGTCTGATTATCTGTAAAATTATTTGGTAAATGTAGCGTGAGACCTCCTCAAAGGGGTCCATGCACAGGATCGTTCAGAATAGCATTTTAATAAAAACGGTAAAACAGGTAAATTTTCTGGGAAGACAACCAACGAGGAGTGTTGGTCATGAGATACAGAATTAAACTACGTCAGGGGAATAAGGGGTTTGCTGAAGTGGCCTAAGCACTGACCCACCAATAAGCAAACACTATTATCCAAATTGGTAGCAAACACCAAAACCAACTTCACTCAAGTAATTGATTGAAGTTGGATCTAACCCAAACGCATTATTTTGTAAATGGAATAGGTTTCAAAACACCATTCCTTGACTAACCAAATGGAACTGTTCGCGTTAATTAAGTAGACTGTCCATTTTAACGTCTGGATCAACGTAAGGGGCTGGGAATTTGGCACCTCACTAGTACCAACCTGGGCATACTTGGCTTGTACCAAGCGTTGGTCCAGTGTGTGCCTGAGGTCAGGGAGGACCTGTAACTTCACATTCTGGGCCTCCTGGCGCCCAGCCTTAAATTAAGGGTTGGTCCCCACTATGATGTCATTTGACCATGAAAGCTATGGAGGATGCTACCAATTACCAAAAAGTCACTCATATCCATTCTTGCCTATGTGTGGAAGCTTAGGAAATTATGACCACTCACTTTCAGGAATTCCAGACCTGGGCCAAGTTAAGAATGCGCTTGTGCAAGAATTTGGCTCAAATCAGACCCTCTAAGGTCAAAAACAAGCTTTCATGTCTATTTGCTTCAACAAAGGTGAGAACCCCTCTGACTTTTCACGTCTTTTTTATGCTAATGCACAGCCCCTAGCTACTATTAATTGGATCACTCTAGATGACATTATCATTGCCATTCTTTCTGCCCTTGCAGCATGGCCCAAAGATCAACTCCATATGGTAGAAATTAAGTGACCCTTCACTTGCATCCGCAACATCAAGAAGGCACTTAAAGAGATTCCTCTGTCCATTCTGAACAAATACCCTTTCATGATTTGGACGTCAACTAGACCCAGAGTGCATGCACTGGAGGCCAAGAATAAAGATATTACAACACGCTCATACTATAAAGGCCATAATTACACTAAGTAGGAATGCTACAAACGTCAAGAAGAAGAGGCAGAATGTGCATCATTGAGAAAAGAGAGGTCATCATGAAGTCAGAGGCTCTTTTTCCTGACACCTCTCCCATTATGTCTCAAATTAATACTGAAAGCTCCTCCAAGGTCGCTACTGGAGAACCCTGCAACCATTAAGTGAACATTATTAATAAAAATACTTAAACTACCTATTTTTATGACAAATCTCCAGTGTTTCTCATCCTTCTGCCTAAATTCAATAGTTTGGTCACTCAAATTGAAATTAAGATTCACAAAAATCCTGGGTGCTTGCCATAATAGAAAGCAGATATCCAGTGAACGTATCTACTTCAAACTAAATGAATAAAATTAAGATTGCGCCTGATTTTCCACATCACATTAAGTATGGTACTGCTGGGCCTCAATGCACCCACTACATAAGAGCCTATCCCGAGCTCCCCCTCAAGTTTGGTCCCAATTACATTAAACTCTGCAGCCATAGCTCTGGAAAACCTTAGCTATGACTTATTGCTGGGCACCCAATTTCTCTGAGAGTATGATGACATCATTCACCATGCGGAAGGATTCCTATCATTGCTTGGCACCTGCATACCCTTTGTATTTGAGACATCCAAGGACAGCAAGGAGCGCGTGAATGCACGGACATGTTTAGAGTAGACCAAAAACCTAATTGACTGACTAGATTACCATGTCCTAGGCTCAAGAGTAAAACTACATCCTCACATTGTGGATGGGATAGAAAGGATGTCTGTCTATTCACCTGAACCTAAGACAATTTATCCAGGGTTGCAGATCATAGTGGATACCCAGATTCATGTGAACATAATGGCTGGACATCTAGAAATTCAAGGGGCTAAAATCTGTCTGTGAAGGAGGCCTTGACTTGCCCATGTATTCTTGACCCCGCCTACACTGTCTCAATTTATATAATGCTAGCTAAACTAACTCCAAAGGCCTAAGGCATTAGGTATTATATGCCAATTGCCTACCTACTGTTAGTATCAATCAATGACATTAGCAGTGTTTATGGGTTTGGAAACCTCCATTACTTTGGATTAGAAGAACCTCCCACTGTAGCCCTAGTTACCACCTCCATTGGGGAAGACCTTACCCCAGAACAAAGGAGAAAGTTGATGAGCTTTTGGAGGAACATTATGACCTATTATTCAAGTACACATTGACTTCAGCAAGACAAAAGAGTTTGTGCATAATGTGGAAACAGGGGATGCTCAACTGATCTGCTTACGCCACTACAAAAAAGCAAGGTGAAAGAGGCTCGAGTCACAAACTAATTTCAAGGAACTTCTAAACTCTAGTTTTCAAGCACCCTTCCAAAGACATTGGGCATCTCCTCTCCTGCTTGTTCGAAAAATCTGGGAGCTATTGTGTCATCATGGATTATTGTAAGTTTAACGCTGTAACACAAAAAGATAGCTACCCCCTTTCACAGACCAATGATTCCCTCTGGCTCCTAGCAGGGGACAATACTTTTCCACAATGGATCTTGACAGCGGTTACTGGCAAATTGAGTTGGTTCATAAAAAACAAGCCAAGTGTTCTCTTATTGCGAACAAAAGGCGGTTTAAACTGACCTGAATGCTTCAGGGGCTCTGTAACGCCCTTGCCACCTTCCAGCGATCTATGTATAGGATCCTAGGTGATCTATAGATGTCATGCATCCTAGTCTACCTCAACATCACGGTCTTCTCCAAGACTTTTAATGGCCACTTATATCATCTTTATTAGGGTTTTGATCGCCTCTAAGGAGCTTCCTTAAAGCTCAAACCATCCAAATTCTCCTTCTTTTAACTTGAAATGAAGTTTTTTGGGCACAAGGTCACTAAGCAAGGAATTCAGCTTTTGCCAGATAAGGTTGCTGTAAAAGAAAATGACGCCGCCCCAAAGCTTCAGGACATGAAAGTGCTCCTAGGTATTGTAGGGTATTACAGGCAATTTATATCCCAGTTTGTGAACCCAGCTGAGCCCTTGTGTATTTGCTGCACAATAATGTATCTTTTTGGTGCCTTAAAAGGATCAGGCTTTTAATCTCCTCAGGACTGCTCTTGTATCACAGCCTGTGCTGATCCACCAAAACTTTAACCAAACCTTATTATTGTTTATGGATGCCAGCGACGTAGCTGTAGGGGCTATCCTAGCCCAACTGGATGACCAACAAGTTGACTAACTCATAGCTTATTTCAGAAAAACTTGTATCAGAAAGTTAAACGAAACTACAGCATTACTAAACATGTATGTTTAGCGGTACTACTCGCAGTCAAAGACTTCTGGCCTCATTATATTGAAGCCTTCTAACTATTACCACCAATTACGCTTTCTTAAGGTGGCTCTAGCAAATGAAAAAAGCTGGATGGCCAATTGACCAGGTAGGCTTTTAGCTACAGAGGCATGGCTTTTATATAGTGCATTGGGCAGGAACAACTCATCAAAATGCAGATGGCAATCCAGGATGATGACTATCACTGTATCATTACCTAAAGAAACCGCATGTATGACTTAATTGGATGGCTAGAATGTTGGAACTTGAGCTTTGGTAACATTGAAGGCGCTACGCTCAATAGCGTAGGTTACTTAAATATAAGATGTCATGTTATATAAGTAGGTTAACAAAAAGTGGCTTCCCTATCTATGATTTCCTTGAGGGCTGAAGTCATCTTAGAGGGGCACGCTTAGGTAGGACATGGTGCAAACAAAAAACACACATGAGTCACTAAGAAAACAATGTTACTGGGACCAAATGCTCAAGTCTAATCAAGAGGTTTAGATGCTTATTTGAAGTACAGAACTTAAGATTGGCCAAATTCCGCTTTTTACATAAAGCTGTTGCCCCATACATGACTATCAGTGTTATTAGCGTGGATGTCATAGGGCCCTTGTCCACAGGTCTCCATGGACATTGCTATATCATCCTAGACATCAAATATCTCACCAAGTGGATTGGGGCCATCTAAGTATCTGCCAATACCATCAAGGTCTAAGCTTTATTCTTGATTGCTCCCTTTTCGCCTAACAATGATGGCCCAGAGTTCCGTTATTGGACAATGGAATGATTTTACTTACCAGGCTGTCCATGAATTAACCTCCCTATAAGATACTAACCAACATTTTATTGCACCTTATAATACATTGCCAAAATGTGTGGTGAAGCGGGCAAACGGCACCCTAGTCTCTATTATCCATAAAATGACTGTTAAGTGTCACATGAAGTTTAAATTACTACCTGTCATCCGCTTTACTAGCCTATTGGATTAGCTACCACTGAGTGAAGAAAAATGTCCCCATTTCAGGCACTTTATGGTAGGGAGCCCCGACTGCATAGCAGCGTACCCCCTTGCTAGAATATACTGCTCCTGATACAGCTGGATTGATAATTAGAGCACTAGCCAATGAGATAATTAGGTTGCAAGCACTAGCCACTCAAGAAATCGTCACTACTGGCACCAAGGAAACAGCTTTAATTTAATGCTGAGAACCTCAATCTCCCCTTATTCCACATTAGGACCTTGTACTAATCTATTACACCGCCCTGGCGGTTGGTCTAACAAGATGGATACTCCCTTATCAGGACCTTACTGTGTAATCTATTAAGCTGGCTCAAGTACTTCATTGCTGACATCATTCAAGGCATGGTAGTCAACCATGAGCATGCTAGGTTTCTGCACCCTTATGCCCCCTCCTCCAGGATCTTGGGGAGGGGGCGATGTCAGCATTAATGCTCCAGAACAGCCCAAATTTTATCTCAGGATCAGGCTGACAAAATGGTTGATTGTCCTCTGGTTGGTTTGAGCCTTCCATAATTGAATGTATCATTGACTAGTGAGTCTTTGCTACTAGCTTGAAACTTGTAATAAAATAGATTTGGGAATTTTCAAAAGATGAGACTCTGTCTTGACGCCATCATGTACCATACAGAAGCCCTAGCACAATGGGAGGTTGACAAACTCCAAAGATGATCTAAGAAAAAGATCATGGCTTGAACCTCATACTAGATGAGAAGTAAAGATCCTGAACAAAGGAGAATGGACCGCCCCAACCATTATAAGGCCCCTACTCATCCTATAAATATTGTAAGTTTTAAACAATAAAGGTATCATTTGACTTTTAATGAATTATTCCCTATTTCTCTTAGTATAGTTATGATAGTAGGTATTGTAATTCATAATATTGCATAATACAAGACCCTGAAGAAGCGAAAGTGCTACGCCATCACTTCACTTTAGCCATTCTGAAGAAATAGGCTATCCCAAAGACCTTTCCCAACTTCCATTCCTATGACTCTGGGCACCCAGTTTTCTTAATTTACAGTTTTTCTAGCGAAAAGATGAAACAATTTAAGTTGAAGATTTGGCAGGATTTTGCAAGTGTCACCAGGGTCATGTTGCTCTAGAAACCCTTCCAATGGAACAATGTAGTGAGATCAATGAGGTGCGGGACACATGTAACCCGCCTGTAGTTGTTCCCCTCATTATGACCATTGTTGCTTTTTAAAACTATGGTGATACAGCAGATCAATGTTGTGTCACTCCCCCTATCTGTATTAGTAATCCGGAAAGTCAGATAGGGTCACTGCAAGGCGCCCAGCCCTGCATCCATGGAAAATATTTTTGGTTAATCTTGTTAATTACCAAAGTCTAAAAGAAGGTAAATGTGCACAATGTTTTTGAATTTATGTGAAATTAGAGTGGGTGAAGCGTCTGAGTCCACTAAGATGCCATAATTAATGAACTCCCTAGAATCTGAAAGTCAGGAGGTAGTTATGCTGAGATTAAAGATAGCCAACATGTCCTACCTTAAAAAAGAGTTTTTTATCAAAGAGTTCATTAGAGCTGAAAAGATGTCCGTGTGGAAGATGGAATTCCTTAATATCCTATAAAAATGAGATAAAATATTCAAGTGTTTGCTGAACACTTTGATTTGGAGGTGCAGACGCTGTCAGGGATAACGTGATAAATGACTTTGGCGCCAAAATCTCTCTTCGCCATGCCTGAGAACCCTACATGGATTTGTATAGGGTTCTGATACCAGTGATTAACAATAAAAATGATATAACCCATATTTGAATTATCTCTGTCATTGTGCTATACCTTTTAAAGCGCCTAAGAAAAGTCTGCAGGAGCCTTGTGACCCACAATCTTAGGTAATCTTTCCAAAGAAAGAGCTAGCACGGACTTCTGGCCCTTTTTTGATCAGTCTGATCTACTTAGAACACTTATTATTATTGTAAGAACTTGGGCCATTATGCGAAAATATTGCCAAAAATTGAGTTCTAGGCCCAAGGTTCAATTTTTGAACCCCAAGAATGTGGTAGATTTTAGAGAAAATCTGGAAAAAAGAACAGGTACTTTCTACCTCCGCCTCCTTTAAAAATCCCAAGTACAAAAAATTTATGATGCCACCTTCCATCTGATAGAAGGCAACCAATGACATGCCACCTCTGGCGGTTCAGCAAGTAGTAACTGATGATCCAGTAGCCATGACCAACCACTCTCTGGAAGAATGCAAATTTGAGTTGGCGCCAAAATAGTATTGAAGCCTTATATCTAACATCTAGAACAACAAGAGCTATTGGTTTCTGGTGATATACCCAAATTTTGCAGGGTCCAAGTGGCGATACCTATTGAGGGTTTAAAGGCATCTAGACCTCAACTAGGTGACAATTCACTATCAGGTAAATTTAGCGGAAACCTTAGACATACACACAATAAATTCTGTGGATTCCAGCTTCTCTGAATGTAATTATATTGATATTGCAGTAAATAAGCTTAAAATTAGAGTGATTGTAGTTAGTGGGGCACCAGTTTTTATTGTGTCCGCTGGTTTGGTAAAGAGACTTACCTTGCGCCAGACATAGTTCATCAAAAAATCTATGGTACAGCAGGCCTACAGATCACTACATTTGAAAGCGCATACAGTTCTTTGCCTCTGTAGTTTGGCTTACTGGTAATGTCTGATCCAGTATTCATTTTCTAAACCGAAACTACAACTTTCTTATTGGAACTTCACTCATAAGGACTCATGGAGGCAAATTTAATTATAAAGCAAACACGTTGGAAGTACTTGGACAAACACTACTGCTATTTTACCTTTGGAAGGATGGGGACCAGCCGCCCAAATATAGGGTATTTTTAGCCTCTTATATCATGATGGCATAATGCCAATTGTTTATCTACGTCCGTGTGGCTGTAACTGGTGGTTACCTGATAATATTACAGAATCTAAGGGTATTCTGCTACGCGCCAACTGTAGTCTGCCCATTCCAGAAGGTCATCAAATTATTGTGAGGACTGAATTTAATTGGAAATTTCCCAAGGTATATATGGCGAAATTTTTGTGCCAATTTATCATTCTAATTTTGAGCAAGTTGCTGTGCCTGGGATTATCCTCCTTGACCATAACAAAATTCAGGTACTAATAGATAATCTATATATGTGTGCCCTTTTTAGACAAAGTGACATCAAATTGTTTCTTTTGTACATCTACTAGCAGTTGAATAGTATATAATGTTTATTATTTTGGTCACCTTGACAAATTAGGCCTTAGCACCAGTACTAAGCAATGAATTTGCTCTATAGTACCTTGTGAAGGCCTCTAAAGTTTAAAGGAGGAAGAGAAGGACCAAGCGCTGGCCCTCTTCAAAATATACAGCCTTATTTTTTACTAAGATGACTGTGATTTGTGTTTTACATGACGTGCTACACCAAATTAACACTGAAAATTATCTATTAATCCCCTTTGTCAAATTAGACGTTCAAAGGTGACGGATGAATTTTTCAATGCCAAAATTAATCAGTTAGTGCACAAAGGATGTTAGTGCCCTCCAAGAGTCCTTGGGCCTCCCCAGTATTTATAATTTTGAAAAACGATGTTTCAAACCATGTCATAATTGATTAGTGAAAGCTCAAAGATATTACAAAAATGATTATTATCCTTTACCATGGATTGATAATGCTCTAGACTGTTTTGGAAGTGAGCAATACTTTTGAGACATGGATTTTATTTCTGGCTATTAGCAGATTGAGTCTCCCACTTCAGAGCAAGAAACATGCATCATGATTACATCCCAGGGCCTCTATCAACCTACTAGAATGCTGTCAGGATTCTCCCTTTATTGGGGTAAGCCCCAACTATGGGTTGCAACCACCTATGGGCAGATGCCGGACTGGGCTCCCCATAAACTTGGATTGAGCATGACTAAAGTATTGGGGATTGGCTCTGAAATATTTATTTAAATTAATAAATTGACACCAGTGACTAAATCTGAGGATGTCAAATAAATTATTGGGTTGCGGCAGAATCCATTTTTGGCGTTCACAACCAAATCAGTTACCCTTTCAAGATCACCAGCAAATTATGCTGAGGATGGTCCCACTCCCCTTGTAATACCATTTATATTATTTATCTCAATCAACAACTGATGCTAACACTTTCCCTATTCTGATTCCTACCTTCCCAATTCCAATTTTAGACTTGTGGTCATATAAATACCCCACAGCTTATTTTAATAAAGCACCGTTTCTCGCCTATCTCTTTTCCTTTTTTAGCTTTACCTAAGGCATCAATTGCCTATTAACTCGCTGGAAGCTTTGGGGCCTTGTCAATAATGGGCCAGGTTAAAGTTGGTCCCCCATGTTCCCAACAAATGCTGAAGGGGCTATTCAATGCCCACACGACCTTTCATTGGGCTGTGGATAGTATCCTTGGTGATTCAAAGATTTCCTGTGTCCTCATATATTTAGATGATATAAAATTTTTCTCTAGAACGTTTAAGGAACACCTAGAATACATAAAAGAGGTCTTCCACCATCTAGTCAAGGCTGATTTAAAGATTAAGCTGCATAAAAGTAATTTTTTCCACAAGCAGCTTGAATATCTGGGGTTGTCATTGATAAACATGGCTTGCGGCACCAGCCAGCAAAAATAAAGCTATTGAACGCATGGCGCAACTGAGTAGCAAGCATGAAGTTATGTGTTTCAGGAAATGATTGGCTATCACTGCCATTTTGTAGAAAACTTTAGTAAGATAGGTGAACCACTAATTTAATATCTAAAATTGATGTACCCTTTGAGTGGACTGGAATCTGTTAGTTATCCTTTGATACCTTAAGGCTTTACCTTAACCAGGCGCCTATATTGATGCACTTTGATTTAAAAAACTGTTTATTAGTAAAATTAAACGCTTCTCTTACTGCCATTGGCGCAGTGTTATCTCAACTTGATTTTGACAAAACTGAGGATCCCCTGACTTATTATAGCTAGACACTGGACGTTCATAAACAAAACTATATGTTAGCTGTGAAGGAGTTCCTGGCAGTTGTCTACAAGTTTAAAAATTCCAGGTTCATGTCCACAAGGTACATCTTATGTAGTAACCAATCATGCCTATTTCTTTTGGTTGCAGAATTTAAGGAGCCAGAAGGGCAGCTGGCTAGAAGGTCTTTGAAATTACACGCCTACGTTTTTAAAATTCAGCACTGACATAGCATTAAGCATCAAAATGCTGATGGGTTATCTCAACTTCTACCAAGGCCTTGGTGGCTAATGCAAACATTAATTAATCAATAAGATTTTGACACAACAATAAGTCAATGAACTGGAGGAAGTTCAGCACTCCTTAGAAGAAATATGGAAGTAAAAGGTTGTCCAAAAAGGAAAGCTTTATAAAAGGATTAAAAAATCGCAACATTGGATACCTTTACCAATGGAGCAAACTGATTTTAACATTGGGTATCGCAAGGCAACGAGGCATGAAAATTTCAATACAACAACAAATTTATTGAAACAGCATTGCTATTGGAAATCTATATATGTTTATGGTCACTATACCCACCACTGTTGTAAAAATGCCAGGTGGATGGGCCCTACTGGAAAGCTACCTCATATTAACTGTTCAAGCCCAACTTTTCTGACACATTAGTTTTATTTACATTGTGAAACCTCTAACCAATACATCAGGGCAAATGTAGATATTTAATTGTGCCATTGATCACCTCATCAGTGGGTGTAAGCTGAAGCAGTACAGAACATAGGTGCCACAACAACAACTAAGTTCATCTTAGAAGGTTTAGCTATTGGCATAGATGTCCACAGTTTCTGTTAACAGATGATGGGACTAATTTTACATCTCAGATGATCTTTATTCTTAACGACTTGATGGGTATACGCAGGGTATTGCTAAGATCTATCACCCTGAGACCAACAGCACCACAAAATGAGTAAATGGTACTTTTATTGAAATTTTATGTAAGATAATTAAGGCAAAGACGTCCAGTTGTAACCTTTTTTGCCTTTCACCGTTTTTGCTTACAATATATATTATCATTTGGCCATAGGGTATTCCCCAATTCCTTTACTTCATGGGAAGCAACTGGTGCTTCCACCAATTATATATTTTTGTACCAATCAAGAACCCATGACTCCCAAAAATTATCTGGAAACGTTGGTGAAGACTTAAATCAACTAAAAAGCGCTGAATATTCCAATGCACTGCTCAGAAAAAATGATCTTGGGAATGTAATAATACAGGCAGGTGGCCATTACCCCGCTTTACTGTAGAGGATCTCATTTTATATTATGTTAAACATGGATTTGGACGAATTAGCAAGTTGGAGCATATATGGAAGGGGCCTTTTAAGGGCATTTATAAGCCATCTGCAGATGCATACACTCTGAAAAATTCTATTAAAGATCACCATATCAACTGGTGCATGCTAAGTTTTTCTAGAAATATCAGCAGAGGTCTTGGTTAACACCAAGTTCCCAGTGAGTTAGTTGAACCCCACACATAATTGCTCCACAATGTTAAGTCAAGTGGGGAAAATGTAATTGGTTTGATCAACCATCTGGCTCTATTATTTTAATTTATCATGTTCTATATTTAACTAATAAGTAGATAATGGATCAAATTTGGGTCTTAGTAAATAGTTTTCTCCGTGACCCATGGTTTTATAAGTAGTGACCTAATGTATTGATATACTATTAATCAAATTCCTAAATCCCTGCCAGCGCATCTATTGTTTCCTTAATTTATGGCCATTGACGCCATGGCCTTAAATGTTTTATTGCCTCCTAATTTATTTAAGCATACTATTCCACATTGCCCCATGCCAGCATAAAATAATTAGAAATAAGGTCCTATATTTATTATGGACATCTTCCAGAATTTTGATTACATCCAGCATATTGCATCTTTTTATGGAAATGCCTTAAGCCTTAGTTATTTGATTTATGACCCAATTTGAATATTGTGATTTTATTATGCCATTCATGGGTGCTGCTTAATAACCATGGAAAGTAGCAATGAGAAACTTGGTAAACTTAGGATAACTTAGCAGGATTGCCAAGTGGAAGGGGATCTTTTCTGGGAGAGGGTGAGAGAGCCAATTTATAAAGAATACAAAATAGTGAACCCTGAGCCACTGGCATTATTAGTTACTACGATGTTCTCTCCCATTTAGTTTAATAAAAAAACATACTTTTATATATAAGGGGTTTTCTGTTATATTTTAGCCAAGGTTGCTGTCCTAATAAAAAACTTGTATCTGGTGTTTATAACCTGTGCACTGGAAATATGACGCCACTGCACTAATATTCACAGATGGAACTTAGCTAAAAAGTTGCCAGAGGTTCTGAGCGAGTGAGGGTGATTTAAAACTAAACTAGGTAGAGGCAAAGGTTTCAAGAATTATATGCAATATCTTGGGACTTAATCAAACTAGTTCAGAGGTCATAAATTAAATAGCTATTAGTAAGGGATCTAACCAACACTTGGTTCAGAGGTCCCAATAATGAGCATTATAAAGGAGCCATAACGATTACTGCCCTAGCCAACAAACTCCTCTGCCAACTCTCCATGGGGCCCTCTTTGTGAGGGTATTCCCATCCCTAACTTCCCCCCAGGATTTCCCTGATGATACCAAATATTAATTGAGGAGTTTGCGCTTTCTGTGAGCCACTCTTGTATCTCTGCAGCAATAATTTCTCTTTTTGATCCCAACTATCCCCAAACTCACCAATACATCAAGTCTTTTACTTGTGCTCCTGCACTTACTACTTTTGCTGAGCATCAACTTGTTCAGTACATCAAGGCAATGCATACTGCTAGCCTCATTGATGAAGAAAACCCGCACCTATACCTCCTTTTGCCTCATGCTGCTGACTTTATAACCTCCATTATGTCTGCCATGGTTCACCATTTGAAGTGGTCACCAAAAATTTCCCTAAAGCCTCTTCCCCGTCTGATATGGCTTCTATGCTGATAGCTGAGGTGGCATATTAAGATTTTTTGATAAAGATAATCCCTTTGTTTGGCTTACTGCAAATAAAGATGCATGGATGTCCCCCCTTTTTTGGGTTGGGACCAACTAGCACTAAAAAAGAGCCTCAACAATATAAGTAGAACATAAAGTTAGCTTATTAGGCAGAATGACTAGTTTTTTTTATCATTTTTTGAAAGATAATGGCTAAGTTAAAATAATGTAATAAGAAGAATTTCCTAAGCTTAAGGAAAATGGTCCTTGAAGGCACTTTGTCTTGAGTACATTTGTTTGAAATTAGTATTATTAAATGAAATTACCAATGCTATATAACTTAAATTTACTAATTTGAACATTCAGCCCAACAAAGCATCAATTGATAAATTAATGATATAAATTTAATGACCTAAGGCCTTCATCCCATTAAAACATCAGCTGATAAAATAATGGTTTAAATATTAAAAATAATTAAAATAATAAATACCTAGGAAAGTAAAATTTGAGGCTTCATCATCACTAGGAAAATACTTATAGGGAGATAGGCTGATAGATTACAAGTTTATGATATTTAATTCTCACAAAACGCTTCCCAAAAGCTCAAGAAAACTGTAGATCTCTTTCATTAACAATCTCCGTGGGACCCCAAACATTAAATAATGTTGGTAAAAAGTGCTGTGCCATGTCCTCTGCTAACGCTGATTTTATAAAGGGGTTGAAAATGGCATATTTTGTGACTTTATCAACAACCACTATATTGACGTCAAACCCTTTAGACATGTGTAAAATCCAATGGTCAATATAGTTAAATATATATAGGCATATTGCTTGTTTCAGGTGGAAAAGACCATTTCATCTTGTCCTCGTAGATTTGAGCAGGCATATGTTAGACATTGTTCTACCCAAGAAGGAACATCTTTTGTGATTACTATCCAGTCATAGTCACTGTGACGATCAAAGCTATGCCTTACTAACAAATGCCTTTATTCTTTGCTAAGGGGAATAAGGCCACACAGGTAGGCTGCAAGGGCCTTACCCTCATAGATTGATTTAAAAAATGTATAAAATTTAAATGAGTAAATGAAATTATGTCAGATATAGTAAACATAGACTGAAATTTAATAGATTAGAGAATGAATCGAATGACATTAGAAACAATTTTATTAAAAATTTATGATGGCTGAAGTACCTGTCAGCTGTTCTAAAACAGGTCTAGATGAGAATGTTGGAGGTTAAAATTCTTGTAATAGGACAACCAAGGGCCAAGCTGTCTGAAGACTTCGTGGAACTCCCCATCATATTTCCCAAGATTTAAACTCTAAAGTATACAAACAAGAAGGCAAAGATTATAAGAAGCAACTTTGTCTTCTAGAATCCCCAATACAGCACTTAAATCTCAGAAATAAATTTTAAGATTTTTAAAGCCATTTTAATTTTAAAACTCAGATATCTGGAGCCTGAGACGTCATGAATTGCACCAAGGAGCTTGCAGAGCCGTTTCTTGTTTTTAAAAATCTTTTTAGGGATGAGACTAGTCTTCCTACACTCAGTTTAGGACTCAATTCATATGAGTAATCTTTAAAAGACGCCATTATAGCTAAAGAGTCTGCAATTTTGTATATGGTGCTTTATCCTGTTTAAGTGCTCTTATTTTAGTCTAGTTTGCAGTCCTCACCCAGAAACCCTGGAAGGCGTTGTCCGTCACATAAGATGAAGTTCAAATGTAATCCCCTCTTTCCATGGGAAAATTAATAGAGATTAGTGGAAAACAAGTCTACGTCTGGGCCTATTGATTTCTCCTAACAGTTATCCACCTGCAACTGTTACAGTTCTGGTTGTTACATAACCCTGGAGGGAGATTATTGTCTACTAGTCTATTCTAATGAATGCAACAGAGTTCAGTCAGGGTTGGCTTTTGCAGGCTTGCCCACTCTTAAAATCATTGATTTGCACATTAGAAAAGCCATTTATTGCAAATACACCAGGGCAAGAGTTTCAACTCCAGTAGCCCACATGTCACCCACCATACCTGTATCCCCCATGTTACCTGTCCCACCAGTGATAAACATATAGAAGCCCACGTTGCCTAATTAACTATATGTCTAAAAGATTTGGTCCCTATTCTGGAGAGATACTCAGCTCTGTCAGCAGGCTAAGAAGAACATACCTGTCCATATGGCTTCAAAGGCGCCCGTATCCAATTCAGAAAGGTTTCCAAGTTAGCCTCTCATGTACCTCAAGAAAATGCCACAATGTCCAGACAGGCGTCATTGCTACCTCTGCCACTACTGGAAATTGGGTTTAAAATGGGGTGATATGATGCTCAAGGATATGACTGACCACCATATAGCCTTATTCTCCACTAAGGGGCATACTAAGGACAAACAGGTAGTCTGCGAGGGCCTTAGTCCCCAGAGATTAGTTTAGATATATAAATTCAAATCTAAAAAACTAGGACACAACATTATGCTAAATATAGTAGAATTGATATGAATATATTAAATTAAAGAATGAATTGAATGTTGATAAAAAGTTCAATTAAAATTTCATTATGGACAATGTACCTGTCAGTTGGTCCAGAAAAAGTCTAAATGAGAATTTTGGAGGCCAAGTCTCTTGGAATAGGCCAACCAAGGGCCAAGCTGTCCGCAGACTCCATGGAAAGTCCTCCAAGAATATTACCCAAGTTTCCACCTCTAAAATATATAAACAATCAGGCGAAGATGATAAAATTAATTGTTTTTTTCATCCACAATAAAGTGCTTAAAACTGAAATAAGTTTTGAAACTTTTTTTATCATCTTTTTAAAACTTGGATATCTGGCGCCTGAGACGTTATGGAGTACACCAAAGAACTTGGAAAGGCCATCGCTTAAGTGTAACAGCTCCTGTATAAATCAATAGTCTTTCTACAATCAGTTTAACTCTTTCATAAGGTACTTTTTATAAGCTGAAAGTGTAGCCAATAGATCCAGATTTCATATATAATGCAGTATCATGTTTGGGGCTCCTACTGTAGCCCTGTATAAAACCTCATCCAGAAACCATTGGAAGGCGGTGTCCATCACAGCCACGTTTATTTATGTTGATGCATTTTTTCACGCCCTGGCACCCCACTGTGGGGTAAGATGTTCCATTAAGACATATGAATTCAGGGCAAAGGGAAGCAAACTAAATAGCAGAAGTAAGTTGCCTTTTTGGGAGTGCCATTCAGATGAGGCTTTACCAGAATGACGCTTGGATAGTAGTTCAAGGCCTTCAGTGTATTAATTATGTTTTAGTTATTGTATCAGCTGCAAGAACAAGGAGTAAGTGGCAAATGCTAAAGGCATCAAGTTGGGCACTTTGCCTTATCTGAAACATACCATGGGCCAACGCTAGGTAATGGGTAAGAATGTTCAACTTGATACCAAGAAGTCAAAAGATGTTTTTATAAAATTTACATTATGTATTAAAAATTACTGAGCTTTTTTGTTTAACTAGATGTAAAAACTATGGGGTTTTCACTGGTGCACAGGTTTGCTTAACTACTGACTCTGAGAATAAATATGAACTTGCTAATTGTATGAAGACAATTAGCTTAGTCAAGTTTGGATAAATGGGTAAATTCAACCCTACTCTGGCAGATAATAATAAGTGACTTTGTCCTCACTCTGGCAATATATAAGAATTATAGTGACTTCAGCCTCACTCTGGTGTTAACACTTAGACAAGGACTCTCTTCACAAGAAGCAGATAAACTACAAGATATAATAAATATAAAATATAGGTCTAAGATATATCTCAGTCTAAGGTGTTTTTTATTATTAAAATAAGGGGAATTTTTATAGGCGGAGGTATGAGAGGACATGTGTTAGGGGTAAATAGTGGTAACCATGATTGTCTTGGCATGCCTAGCTGACAAAAAAGATATTGGTTCAAATTCAGGAAAGATTCTAGATGATATCCATGAAGAATAGCATATTTAAATCACCATTTGTATCAGCCCACATGTCAGCTACCAAACCGACAATTTTTCATGAGTAATTGCCCATTTTGAGCCAATTTACTCATCTCCAAATTGTCAGTAACAATCCTCAACAAAATTGTAACCATAATTGTAATTGACTATGATTTTATGAGAATTATGATTAACCATTTGGTCAGTTTTTATTACCAACTAGACAAAATAATTAAATTATCATCCAAATCTTAATCAATAAGCTAAATTAAAATATGTGAACCATTAATTTAAATAAATCAGAGCTCAATTAATCTAAAGCTGGATAATGTGGTCATATAGAATTCCCACACTATAATGAGTTGTAACGCCTAACTTCAATTGTGGGATTAAATCAACATACCAATTAAAATATAAACAAACTTGAATTATATGCCTCCAACCAAGAGCCCATTTTGAAGCATAATTAAGCTACTGCACTATAAGAGGCAGTGATTTTTAATTGGGTGAATTTGGCTTAGTGCCATGATAAAAACATCCTGACCCATCTCCTAATTTCCCTTAAAGTCATTTTTGTCATAATTACTTCTCTGTTTGTCAACTTCATTTATATTAAACCTATTGAAATTACTATATGATGAGCTTTTGGGTTGTTCTAGCCTCAGGTCTCCTCAATCATGTATCCTTTAACACTGGTAGTTTTATATTTATCAAAAGTGAATGCTGACCAGCTCCACCATTAATGAAGTCTGGGAATGCTTTTAATAGAGGCTCTGTAAAACCTAGACTGCGTTTATCAGTTGTACATGAACTCCTCCTTGAAGTTTAGACAAGTCTCACCTTCTTGTGCTACCTGGCTCTTTGACTCAATATATATACTCTATTCTGGCCATCTAGTGTGAAAACCATCTGTGATGTAATGTTCCCTTTAAAACTAGGTAGCAAATTCTCTGGTGATCTAGGTAAATGATCCCATATCACTCTACATGAATAAGGGTTTTACAGACAATTATCTTAAATTAGTCAAAAATCCTTCTTTTGTACTTTCCTCAAACATTTTTTGTTAGGACTCTCCTTGCGTATGAATTGGGTATGTTGGCTGTAATCTAATCACTATGCTCCCCATCATCTTATTTTCACTAAACATTTTGGTTTAATTCCAGAATTTTATCTTGATTCAGTCAACTGAATTGTCCCTACCCTTCCTACATTTACTTTATCAAGATAGACCCTTTGTGACCCATATTATATAATACCAAGCTTGATTCCAGAGATCTTTTTGAAAATATGTTGTGATAGCTTCTATTGCTTAGGAAGCTTCTAAGGTCGCTCCTATAAATACTCCTCATCTGTCTCCTTGCAGTGCTGATTTATTGTGTCACTTTCAACCAGCACAGGTTACAGGGTTTCATAGTCCTAAGAACCTACCATAGTTCTTTAAGTTGATAAAATATAAGGAAGCCTTCTAGAAACACATTAAGCAGGACTTCTTCAATTGTCAGATATATGGATACCTGACATGATGGGAAGAATATTGATCATTTGAATCTTATGACATATTTCACACCTAAACCTGCGAAGGGGGTTAAAGAAATTACCTCAATTACTTTCACAGAAGATTTGGTCTTCAGTACAGCTCAAAATGATATTAGGAAAAGTCCGTTGGATCAATTTGAGCCTTAAATACCTAAGATAAATCCTGCATAATAAAGATGAAGGATCACCAGAAGGCCAGATGAATATTACAAAATTTGGCACAAAAGTCAGTTAATTAAGATGAATTGCAAAAGGGTAAGAATAAAATGAATCTTTGAAAAATCAACCTAAGTGATACCAAGTCTCATCAAACTTGGTACACTAAACAATTGTTTTTACACTATCAAAAATATGCTACAAAAGCATTATAACATGTAAAATGCATCGCCTGACCAAGAGCCTCCCTCCAGGATTCACCCTCCATTATTTTTACTAATTCTTTTCCTTTGAGGTTTATATTGTTATATGTCTCATACAAAAGCTTTAATTTTATCCTATAATAAAGTTACGTCACTAATTCTATATCTCATTTTGTCATTTGACTTCAAAAAGTCCAATTAATGTACTTACCATATGATGGATATATAGCTGACAGGGAATAAGCATTAACTTGGCACCCCTTATAAATAAAAATATACTTGTCATACGCCTTAGAAAGCTTCAAGTATTGACTGTTGGGCTTCTCAGCATAGCACCATAAAGCTCAAAAATGGAAACCCAAATCCATGAAACGTTCTATGAATTCTTTGCACTCTGTCTGGCAATACACCCACTGGCACCCTATTTATATATATTATGTGGTCAGGCCCAGGCTCTACCTTTTTCTGCCGTTAATAAGACGGCATTTCCTATTCAGACTTGAAATAAGATGAATTGAATGCTCAAATATGAATGACTCTTCCTGTTAACTTTTATCATATGCTTGCAGCTCTCCTTGGCGATTTTTCGCCCCACCCAATGTTAAAAATCTAATTTAGCTGCATATGTCTCACCATTTGAGACCACAATATATTCTGACCTTAAAATCAGCACTTATCCTATAAAGATGGTGGAGTTCTATGCTAATACACCATTTTGTTTTGTTGAATTAGAGGGCAATAAAGAGTCAGGCCACATGTCGCTGATTTATTCTAAGATCTAATAAAATTTTCAGATCTGGAGCTCCTTATTGTGTAACAAAGCAAACACTCATTGGAAGGGGTTCTTGCTAGAATAGTATATAAAAAAATAACATTCAGCCTAAAATTCATTTTGGGAATTTTTTAAATAAAAAAGTGGCTCAGAACGGATTTGATACTTCTATGAACCATTTATGAATTTATTTTTCTTCTAGCCTCAAATCAACTTATGTATTTCAGATATCCTCATAAAACTCTTTCATTATAGATACAATGTTTTGCCGCATCCTGGCAGTGAAGATTAAATGCTTTCATAATAAGGCTGTAGATAGGCTTCTAGAAAAATATTATTGGATATGCTCCTTTTATGGTAAGAGTGGTTAACTATTGCACTCCTGTTTATAATATTACAAATCTAGGTGGCAATGCAATTCCTGAGGTGGACTCTACAAATAGGTTTAGCCTTTCTACCTTGAATTAATAATAATGGTTATTTGTGTTTTCCACTCTTTAATCCCCTCAGTGAAATTTTAGAGCTACAATATTGGTGAGCAAAGGTAACTCAATAATTTCATTAATCAGGACCTAGATTTTCACCTTGATTTACACTACCTCCCAAGGGCTTTGGTTAGATTGAGTGCCTTGCAGGCTATTTTAGTGCTGAAAAAGCAGGGTTTTATTGTGTTTCAAGTTGTTAAGTATAAGCTTGCTGACCACTTTTTTGGTAGTAAAAAACTTGCTTTACACAATTATCTTGGGTGTATAGTGGTGGCGAAAGTTTTAAATTTAAACCAACTTTGAGCCTTGTGCTCTGACCATCGCTTCTAAAGATGGGAGATATAGTGATCTTCATGTTCGCTGATGAAACTTTAAGAAACTAATTACAATGAATAAATGTTCAGAAACTTATCCCGCTTCTGCTCAATCCCAAGTCATATGTTCCTTTTCCTCCCTGTTTATAGTGATTAGAGTCATCATTTTATGAGGTTTCCGCAGATGATTTATCAGACTCTTCTGATCCTTTTTGTAATTTAAGCTTACACTGAAATTGGTTAGCATTTATTGCTCTTATCTACCTTAAAACTAAGAGATGAGGCAGCTTTGGATGTTTGGGTCACAGAACAATTATCAAAAGGATTTATCTCTCTGAGGACTTCTCCATTATGCTGAGTGATAATAATTAGTAAGGAAAGGAGACAGTACCCTAAGTTCTTGTAAATCTTATGAAAAACTAATAATGTCACCATAAACAACCTGTATCCCATCTTTTTGGAGATAAAAATTATCAGATATGCAGTGAATGCCAAAGTCCCTATCAAGATCAACTTTTCTAAACGCCTCTAACAAAATCTACATCAAAAACAGGATGCATGTCTTCATACATTCTGCCCTAGAAGGTGTTTTCTAATTACCTATACATTTGGTTCAATAATGCATCTTTGATCTTATAACGGTGTACTGATGCAGAATTAGGAGGGCTGTTGGTGAGTGCTGTGGCTTATATGGAAGATATATTGGTTTAAATGAACAAATCAAATTATTTCTGTCCATAGTCACCTTATTGGGAAGCTTAGTGTTTGACAAGGGAAAAAATATCATTCCTGGACAAGGAGAATCCACTAAAATAAGCCCAAGCCAACACTAGCAAAGGAAGTGAGAAGTTTTTTTAAGGATATGTTTTTATGAAGTTTACTCCAAAACTAAAAGAGTTTGTAACGCCCTTGTATAAGACCAGTGGCGCTAAAAGCCTTTAGGTGTCGTCTGCACTGGAGGACACTTTTTATTGTGTGAATGAACCATACTTTCCATTCCCATTCTTCACCACGTGTATCCATACAATAAGTGTAGTGGCCAGCAATGCTTCCAATTTTGCTAACTCTGTCATGCTGTTATAAGTTGAGAATGGATGATTAGAGATTCTAATATAGTATTTTCTTAGAAAAATTTCTCCCTGAGTAGAACTACGCTAGATATGATAAGGATATAACAATAGTAGTGAAAGCGCTAACATATGGTAACACCATTTACTAGTCCCTATTAACCACTTTGGGCCTTACTGACTATTGATCGCTTCTGTACTACCACGCCCCTTGTATCTATGCCTCACATCAAACTTGCAAGCATGAGATCCTTATACATTTTGTGTTCTCTTACGAGTTCATATAAGCAAGGAGAATGTTTTATCTGATGCCTTAAACAAAAACCTGACCTTACTCCTGACTATAAAAAGTGGAGCTTCATAACAACCAACTTGAATTACTCCAGGTAATACTACATCTAACCAGCCCTTCATAAACAAATGTTCCCCTGTTCTCGCTTCCCTGAAGAATTTAGATGAATATGGTTTGTTCAGATGGCTCATCCTGATTCAACCTTTATCCCTTAAGATTAAACTATATCTGGATATTGCAACCTAAACCAAGAGAATTTTTGAGGAGTCACCATGCAAATGACAATATGAAATGTTGTCAGGGCTGCGTATGAGTGTCCAAGGACTTCTTAGCCTGGAGATAAACAAGAAACATTATGATGGAATTACTGTGGGGCAACTATTATAGGCTAAAACCATAAAGTTTATCCGTCATATATATAAATGGAAAGGAGTTTTAGCACAGGTTGATTAGTATACTTAAAAAGCCTTGTTTAAAACAAGATGAAACCAAAGCGACATCCACTTAGGGTTTTTTGGTACAAGTACTTAAAGCAGAAGAATCCAAGACTTCCCTTTCAGTCCATTATTGTTGAGCTACCTTATCATAGGGATATAATACCATCATAGGCTTGTAATTCCAGCCCATTCTTGAGAATTGAGCACCTCTGATGGCGGGATTTGACCCCCAATATGAAAAACAATTACCTCTAAGTCAGCATATGTACTCAATCCAAAGGATTGATTACTTTTAATTCAAAAATTGTAGGATGATTTCTAAAACTAAAGAAAATGAATTGTTTGAAGAAATCGTCTTGGAAGTCCTTGGTGATTCTACCCAAAGAATTGTACCTCCGCCCTATATTTAAAACTCCCTCTCAATAAAGTGATATTTACTGTTCCTAAGCGTATTTTTGGTTGTCACTGATACTTTAGCTGAAATCAAAAATCTTCTGAGATTAAGGACAATTTTACCCTTAATTTGCATATTTATTACTAATCTTACTTTGGGGCTTTAGTACCCTGAGCTTTTACTTGTACAGTTATATTCTTTCATTATGTCCCAACTATAGTGTTTGTAAATTTCTTAACCAAATTTTATCACCTTATACCTTACCGTACCACTGTAACAGCTTCTCAGATTTTAAGCTATTAACCTCTCAATCATTTTTGTTCATGACGTTCCAAATAAAATCATCAGTGGCGGTGGTACCCAGATTACATCTTTAATTTAATAAGAGCTTTAAAACTCTTTATAAACGCCCCTGATATCAGATTGCTTTCCATACACAATCATATGGGAAGATGGAGTTATTAAACCACTGCCTGGAACAGTACTTGTGGTCTATTTTGCTGCGGCTACTTAGTTTGGGACTCACACCAACTTCTGGCTCAATAAAGGTATAAAACGCCCAGCACTCTTCATTTGGTATTCACCCTTTTTCAATTTATAGTTTAACTCCTCATTCAACATTTACAAATTTGTGGATTCAAGGTGAAAGCGAAAATGGACTTTGCCAAGATTGTTGGGTTAAAACGCTAGGACGTAAACATCTACTTGGATTCCACATTAAGGATTTACAAGGACTAAGCTGATGTTAAGAGATGAATAGGTTTTAGATATAAGGCTGTAGACCTCGTGATGCTTGACGCCAGAAACATCAACTAAAACAGCCATGCAAGAAGCTGGAACCAAAGAGGATAGGACCCTATCGCATTGTTAGAAAGGATAGTCATGCCTACTACTAGTTTAATCTTACATAAAATTTGCAATCTTTGTCACGTTCATGAGATTAAACTGACTCAGCATTTTAGGTCGCCTTATAGGATCACAAAATCATGAATTGTAGAGAGGTAAATAAAAAGGAAGTGGAGTTTGTGCCCTTTCTTCAAGTGAAGAGATATCTGGAGTATTTAATTTTATGGAAAGTTTTGATGCTGCAGAGAACAGATGGGTTATTGACTGTGATTGCGCCATGCTTAGAACTTCAATAACACTTTCCACAAATGTATCTTTAACGCCTCAGATCCAAATTATATTCCTGTAATTGCCGAATTTAAGTTACTTCCATTTCACAATAACTTATTCCTTGTTGATGCCCCTGATGGTAGGGTGGTGCCTCAAAATCTATATGGTAGTGAAGTGTCTCATGACATAATCATTAGATTTTTCTGCAAGGACATTTAGTAAGTGTATAAGGCTATAGGAATCATATTGGCCACCTTACCTGATCTGGAACATACCTTGAACCAACGCTGTGTTAGTAGAAAGCATGCTCAGGTTGGTACCAAGAGGGTGATAGATGATTTCTCAAGATGGTGCATATATTTTGGACTAAAATTTATAAATATACTATTATTAAGAATGTTTTATGCCTAATTTTAATCTGAAGATTATATCAACATACTTATTTACAATAGAACCAAAACTAATAAAATTCCACAGTCAAAAGCTCAACTTGAAGCACACTTAAGCTAATGCACCTTATGGTAGTGTGGTTTTTCAGCTGAATATTGCCTACCAGGAGGAGTGATAGCATAGCAGGGTGGTTCCTGCTCCACTCTGGGTCGAATTTTGATAAAAAACAGGTTCAAAACCAGCACAGGCTAAAAAACTCGGCGTGGTATATTTGTCTAAAGGTTGACCCACCTTGTTTACTTAATATTGCCTAGTGCCATAAAAACTGATCCTGACTCATCTCCAAATTTCCTTTTTAGTTGTTTTTACCAGACCACTTATCTGTTGGTCACCTTCACTCATAACAAAACTCTATAAAAGAATCTTATTTTGATACATTTTGGGCTGGCTTAGATGCGGACCTCATCAATGAGATCTCAACAACAAAGGTAATTTAGACATTTCTTAGATAACACTGATATAAGTCCAAAATAATTGATTATGTAACTTTATATTGGGACTTCACTAGAATAAAAATGCAATTATCAGTTGATCGTGAAGTCATACTTATAGTTTAGCCAAGCCATAGCATTCTTGTGCTACAAGGGTTTTTTCCACTTTATATATACTATTTATTGGTTATCTATGAGTGTGCACCATCCATGTTGTCAACTTTAGGTTTATTAGCAAATTTTATGGTGATCTGGGTTTATATCCCACATCACCTCTCTGGTAATATAGGGAATAAAGACTTATTCTTGACATTTAGGTCTGAATACTGTGATGCCAAAACCGCATAAAGGAGGGAAACTTCATCTTCAGATGAGCTTGGGGTGTTTTGGTCAAACTAACTCCACCAACAGGATCATAAAACACAAAAGGGACATTGGGTAGTTTGGTAACACAAGTTTTGGGTTTGGGTGCAGTGAGGAGGGAGCTACAGTGGCAATGGCGGGTGGGTGGAGGTGTCACTATCTGTTCAGAAAGAATAATGGCTAACTCATAGTCATAATCAAGTTCAGGACCCTTAAGCATACTGTGTATAAGGATATCTGGCAATATATGGGTGGACACTTGACAAACTTAGGATTGAAGTCAATACTAAGAAGATCGTGTAGAGTCCTAGTTTTTTTGTTCATCAACTTTTTTGGCTTGCTATAGAAAGTGAGCAATTTATGGTAAGTGAGCACAGCTATGGTATGCTTAGAACTTGTAAAAGAAAAATCCTGTGGATCGAGGACCAGGTGTCACGAATCTGTCAGATAAAATTAAGACTGGCCTTCAAGTCAGGGTGCTAGAGCATTTATAAGACAAAAAGAGAATACCAGGAGCATTGTCATTTGAGCGACTTGGTAAGAAGGTGGAAGGGAAGCAAACAGGGAATGACGGCTGGTGGCCACCATGACCATCAGCCCAATAAGCAACCAAACAACGGTGCCTGAGGGAACAGAAGATTTGGGTAAGGGACTTTGACTACAACAGAGGGGCAAGGATTCGCCGCAGGACCACTAGTGTTAGATTGGGTGGTGAGGTCACACAACCTTGCTCAACAGGGATAAAATCTCTAACATCATCAGTACATCATGACGCCAAAGAACGCTGGTGAATGGTGATATCCCTAATAAATCATACATTCAATATCCCCATTCAACAAAGGTCAAGAGCAGCGTGGTGAGAATGGCCACTAGGGCCCAATTGTGACACAAACTAAGGTACATGATTTGGGGTTGCAGGGCGCAATCTCTAAAAAATTTATTAAAAGAAATTTCTTGGTTGGGAGTGGGTTGTATATTGGAAATTTAAAATGAAATAATTTGATCAACAACTGTACCAGTTAGGATGGTTGACTTAAGGCCTAAGGGCTTGAGGAATAAGTAGGATGCCTAATTAAGGAATCACAAATCCAGTAGTTTTTCATCAGATTGAGATCTTGCAAAGAGCTCAATGCCAAATTAACTTTTACTGATATCTGATTTCACTCGTTTTGCCAGTAAACTGTTCCTCACACTGCGACTTCACTTGGTGTAAAAATTTACTTATGATCAAATATAAGCCATCAACCCAGTAACCTTTTTACTGCACAGGTTCAATTTCCTCATGCACTTCATCGCGTTGTATAGAATGTATTAATTGACAATATTATGAAGACTATTATCCATAGCTGAGATTGAACTATTATTTGGCCCAACGCTTGGCCAGTATTTCCGATTAAATACTCTGTAAGTTGTACTTGTAGGGATTCGTTCCCTATACTCTTGTCCACCCAATCTTTGTTAAGATACCCCAATGACATTCTCTCTCAGACTAACACACAGTCAGAAGCTATCCCTGATTGTGGTTCCTTCATCTCTAGATCCCCGCTCAGATCTTTACTCTTCTCTCTGAGAGTCTTCCAATTATTGCCTCCTGCAATAATATTCTTGAGATAGAATGAAACAATAGAAGTTGATAGTCTAACTATGCACTGAATTGATAATATTACTGTAAAGTACTTGTTATCTTAAAACTAGAGTTTTTTATTATAGTAGTATTAGGGAATTATATAGTAGGGGATTCAGCTGTCTAACCCTCAGATGACACCTCTTTGATGAAATGGCAGCCGTTGCCATTAAATCACCCTTCCTCATCTCAGCAGCGATGGTCTTCCCCATCCTGGCTAGAATTCTGTCATTGGATATCCTCGAGACCTCAAATGAAAAGAGTCAGAAAACGTGTCCCTAACATTCTTCTCTCGATCCAAGTGAACCAACCTTAATTGGCTAGCGACCTGCTTAGGTAATGGGACTATTACCCATCATGGCAGGTCACTTCACCAACCAATCAACTTGCTAGTTGCAGGCGGCATCACTCACCTCACAACTTGCTATTCATTCCCAATCAGTTGGGGATGAAACCCAACTGATCCTAATTAATACACCTGATAGTTAATCACTATCATATGCCCCTATTTCGTCAGCCACTCTGCCTGATGAGATCTTAGGTATTCATCCATATCAATCCCCAATGGATATGACTAGGTGAATATCCCAAAATCCTCCAAACGTAGTTCCTCCAAAACTTGGGCCAACCAATTTCTGATCCACTTTGCCTTAGGGAATTTTCCCCTAGAGATACCAGGTAATCTAGCAGGCTGGGAATATGGGCAAAAATCCCAACACTTGGCTTATTGACAATTTATTCAGCTGATGACTGGTAGTGCCCATGGCCAGGCCACGGGGGCCCTGTCTTACTGGGTATAAAATAGATTTATCACATTAAATATCACTGGAGTCAGCCCCTTTGATGTATTCTTATTCAACTTATTAAGAAACCAAAATTTATCTCTGGGGGTTGGACCCCCAATTGATTGATATTTTTCACCCCTTCAATGGACCTTGACATTGGCGCTGAGGCAACGTGCTTGCTATTGCCCTTTGCCCAGCGTCCTCTTTCAACTGCAACCTCAGCATATACTTCCTCGATTTTTAGCATGATATTGCTCATGGTTAAATAGGACAGAGAAAGAAACCTTCAAAGGATAGGCCGTACCTACCATTTGTCCACCACATGGATGAGATTGCCCTAGATGATGAGGGGAACGGCCGCCTTCTTTGGGCTTCTTTTCATGCAAAAATGGAACTCTACATCCTATAGGTGCAGGTGGTTCTCACCTAGACTTACACCTGGAAACAGCAGCTAACTATTTAACATAAATTCCCCAGGAGTGCTAAATTATGTCAAATTTTCTGAAAAAGTAAGCTACTTGTGTTCCCACTAATCATGGTCTTACAATAAGAAAGTGATAACAACCATACCTGAGGCTTTAAAAGCCACATTAAAGGGTTTATCTTAGCCATCATGGAGTAGTACAGTAGCTTTGGTGAAAACCGTTTTTATAACGCCAAAAACTTATTGACATTTGGGGTCTATATAAATAATTCGTTTCTGTCATTTGGTGGGTGTAAGGGTGATGCAAGATCAGAGATGGCTGGCGGAAATTTCTAAAAAGACAGATCCAGGAACACTACATAGTTGTTTCTGCATATAAGGGTAGGCAAAAATGGCGTCCTTTTTAGAAGGCGCAAAAGCATGACCATCCATGATTACTAAATTCCCAGGAATTAATCTTTGTGCTCGTAAAATTCTCATGTGATGGGTTTTGCATATAGCCCAGCATTGTGTGGGACTTGGATCACAGTCGTCAAATACTTATCATTTTTCTCTACGTTAGGTGTGAATCAAGTTGTCATTAACTTAAGAAACAGCACAAGTAAACATTAAGTCCCCAAAAGCATTATAATATAGTTGCTTGAAAACATCTGGAGCTTTAATTATCCTTAGTCATTAATTAAGTTAGTAAGTTACATACCAAGTATGGATTGCAGTAAAGACTACTTATAAGACTTTACATCCTTCTGATGAAAGGCGGTTAAAGATCAAGTCTTAAGAAAAACTTGTAATTAGAAATTACAAGGGTGATAGCGGCCTCAAGGGTTAAAGGGTATTGATATAGGGCTGAAACATTGATAAAGTACCCCTACTTAATTTAAAGTTGCAGTGTGCCATAAGGTTCCGAGAAAAAGCTAATGGAGTTGAGATGGGAATGGTATATTAATCATTCTTCCCTTCACTTTCATATCATCTATCCATTTTTTAGTACTAGTGATGCCCAACCCAAGAGGGGGTCCTCCACGCATTTTTATATACAGTGTGCTAAACAAGGGGGATTAAGATGGAAATTTTTTAGAATGGTGCTGCAGCATTAGCCTAAGCATCCATTTTAGAAGTTAATAGGCGGCGGGAGAATTTTCATTTGGCACTGGCTTTAGGTGGCAAGCAAAGGCAGATAGAAGGGGTGTGGGAGCATTGGCGGTGTGCAGCAGAAGGAAACAGAGGTAAGGGTTCTCCTCATCAATGGGCAATGGTTTGCATCGCCTCAACTTATTGGACGAGTTAAAATTTGGCAAAGGTGTTAAGGATGGGTACACAAGTGAAGGAATTAGTTTTTTAGTGGGTTTGTTGGTTGTTGGGTCATAGAGCAAAGATCTCGCCATGTAAATGAATGCACAGCTAGCTGTATTTACTATTTCTTTGATTTTTATTTGACATCTTTGGGAAAATCTAAAGTGAAGTTAGATATAGAAAAGCCCTCACAACGTGGCTCATTCGCCATATGGAGGGCTTGGCGGAGGAGGGAGTTAGTTGGGGCAGCAGCAGGATTGACAGCCTTTTGATGAATATTTTATAAACTAAACCATTTCAAGGATGAAAACGGCGAAGAGGAGTTGAATCAGGGGTTTGGTTGAAGAAATATGACCACTTGAGGATGTGGTTAATTCCTTATGGGCAGTCTGTATCTTCATTCCATTTGAGAGCCTCAAAAGGATTTGACATAACCAGCATGGGGCCAGTGACAGGGGTTAGTGAGGTGGCAGCTGCTGATTGCCATGCACAGCAGACCATGGCAATTACGCTGGCACATGAGCAGTCATCTTCTCAGGAATGGATCTGTTAGTTAACCTTGAGTGGGCAGAGCGGTGGGAGCAGCACCTGTGGAAGTCAAGGTTAAGGGAGGGAGGACCAATACCGAGCAAAAAATTTAGTGGAAACAGAAGTGGGGCTTACGTCAGAGGTAGGTGTGGTGGAAGCAGCTTCTACAGAAGCTGTTGGGCATTTGTGCTTTGAATGGTCAAGTTTGAGGTACACAAGACAGGTGTCATGGCCATTTTCAATGCAAGTCCAGAGGGGATATCAGTGGATGATATGATAACGTGTGGGTAGGTATTGAAGGTGAGTGTTTCAACAGAATGGGTGTACCATAACAAACATTCAATGCCCAGTGAGATAATCAGCGCCATTTAGAACCATAAATTGCATTACTGGGTCAGCGCTGTAGGCAGACAAGACATCTGTGAGCTCATGGTGAAGGCATTCAGGGGAGAGGTGGGAAGGCAAGCTGCAAACTTGACCACCATGAGGACTCATCTGGCAAGCAAGTCCTAATGGTTGGTATAGGAGAATTTTTATATATTAAAGGAAGCTGTGCTGAAGCCACACCATGAGCTTCACAAGCGAAGACAAGATCAAAGTACCCCTTGAAGGGCGGAAATCTATAAATACAGCGAGTTTGTAAACTGCTATAGCCACCTCAATGATGGCCGCGCTCACTTAGGGGAAGAGGTTCCCATACTTGACCAAAAGGTTAAAACATAAGTTGCTCTGAGGGAGCACCAGGGGTTTTGAAGCACTGCCTGGGAGCGTGTGAGGTGGTAAGCTAGGTTCTGAGTCGGGATGTAGCAACCAGAATTATTCATGGGGCTAGTTGGGCCAGCCCAGGGGAGTTTCAGCGGTGGCCAATAAACGCCAGAAGGCTGCACACCGCCACCCCATGTGGGGGAAGCTGGCGCTGATTGAGTCAATATAGGCTGAGTTCAGTGCTGGTGAAAGGAAGGCAAGAGTAAAAAACTATTTGACTAAAATTTTAATTTGATCAAATTACTGATTAAAATAAAAGAAAATGAGTTATGTCATTTAAACATAATTTAAAGAATGATCCTTCTTCAACATATATGGGTACAGCAGGCAGTTGATTTAATAAGGTCCCCTGTCAACTGAAAGTTCAGGTCAAGTACAATTAATTTGGTTGATTATTTTCACTTACACCCTAATAATGATCTTGAATGGCTTTCAAAATCCTTGACAAAGTAGGGAGGTTAGGCATAGTAATAGTAGATGTTTACCCTAAGATTTTCTCTATTGTATACTTTGTTGCAAACGCGGGAAGGATAGGAATTAAACTGATTAAAAATTAAGTAAAATCCAACATAATTATGTTTAGGTCGATTTTCAAAGATTGGTGACACCACCAACCTACACCCAAAATTGTTTTGTATAACAATTCTGAGATTTCCAAGAAGTTGGCTTCAAACTCATGTTTGTGTGCTATAAACTAGAGTGGCTTACAAAGGTTGACGTGATCATGGGAACACGTGAAGTACCCAAAAATAGGTGAGCCCATGTAATTTTAAAGATTAAAGCCAAAAATTGCAGATCTATGAAATTTCCATTGGCCTAGGTTCCAACAGGACGCGTAACAATACCTTGTGGTTTTCACAGTAATTCACATAGTGGATAAGAAATAAACATGATCAACTTTATTAGAATCCTCAAAGGAAAAAATTCTAGGTCTAGATCCATAACTAGGGATGTTGATTGCTTTTCTTCTCTTTATCAATAAACTGAGTTAGCATTGCATATGCACAGGCATATGACAAAGGAACTTACTGTAAATCTGAAGGATCAGATAAGGGGTTTTTTGCATATTAACAAAAATGAGGATACTTTGTGCTCTATTCAATCTGTTTCATAAATGAAATATTGTAGGGTAACACTTGTTATTCTGCAAGAGTTAAGAAAAACCACATTACCTGATGACTCTGTAGAGATATCCACCAGATAGTCATTAGATATGGATTTATCATTGTGAAATTTGACTACAAATAAAGTATCTGACATGTAATATGGTTCAAAAATCGTGTTTTCATTAATGGGTAATATTAAGGATTCCACTGAAGCAACACTTATTTGTTTTAGACTTTTGAGCAGTCACAAGAAGAGGTTTAACGCGGGAAAGGAAGTATGGTTGATGGCTTTAAACGGAATCACTGTAACCCAAACGTCATGGTATTTTGAATTGAACCAACTAAGTATTGTTGGTCAATTATCCGTCCCCAACCTTAAGGGTTAGAAACAAAACATGTACAGGTAATTTGTGGTTGATTCATCATTTTAGGATTGCGACGTTCCAAGATAAAACTGATCTGTATGTGAAGATGTTTGAACCCCATAATAGCATTATTAGACTATAATGCAGAAAACTACCTGCAAGAGCTCAAAAGTGTAATTGGAGAGTTAATTTGAGTTTTATGTTTATAATGAGTGCAGGTGAGGTTTTAGTCTTGTATAAGCTAATCCTTTTGTCATCTTGAGCCTAAGAGTTTTTATCTATGGACTCTCCTTCAATTTGAACTAGAAGGAGGTATACTTTAGTAACCTTATTTTTTGCAACACATCTTATGTTATTAGTCAAATGATTTAAATTTATGAAAATTTTGGGGCAAGATTTATTATAGGAAATAGTTAAAATTAACCCAATATCTATTATTATCATAGTGCTGGGCATTATTTTTGAACAAGGAGTAAAAGTGGGATTGGATGAGTTTTGATGTCCAACCTTTGGACCTGTTATACTCAAAGGGTCTGAATGGAGTTTTAAAAGTCAATTTAAAATATCACGTCAAGCATATGATATGATTTTACACTATCTCAGAAAGGTTTTACTTAATTAAAGTGTCAGATTACGCTTTTGCACTATCTAAGCTCTTAGTTTCAGTTAATTTTGTTATCTGACTATAATATGTAACTTTGTGTTTATTTGAGTTTGGCTTGTAGAGAATTTTTTACTGGAGTTACCCCAGATATTGATTTTTATTCAAACTGAGGGTGCTCCTAAGATGAGACTTTCATTTTAAAACGAAAATTTGTGCATGCAGCGCTGTATTTTGTACATATATTTAGTTAAAACATAGCTGTCTAATTTTCTTCACATAGAGTTCTGCTGATTTGGAGTTAATAAAGGATTTGAGATTAAAGTTTGGTGTGAGGTTGGGACTTAAGTCAAGGATAAGCATCATCCAAACGCTCATCCATAGTGAGTCCCAGATCCCCTAGTTGATCAAAGGCAGCACCCTTGGGTTGTTGCCTCTTTTTTTCTAATGGGGTGCAAGATTTAGTCCACATTGATAGCTGAATCTAGAACCTTAAAGGTTTTGGCTAAATTATGGATTTATCATTTAATATTATTGATAAGTTATAGTACTAATTTTGATTAACAATTCAGGTCATTTTTCTAGCACTAGTGGTGCTCAACCCAAAAGGGGGAGCCGCCACGCATCTTTATTTGCAAATGGGCCAAATAAAGGGATTATCATAAATTAAAAAAATCCTAATATAGTCCCTAGGTTATCAGCCTAGGAAGCCATATCAGCTGGCGAGGAAGCTTTGGGGAAACTTTTGACCAGCGCCTGCTTTAGCTGGCGGACCATGGCGGACAATATAGGGTAGGGGCATCAGCGACATGAGGCATAAGGAGGTATAGTTGTAGGTTTTCTTCAATAATGAGTCCTTAATAATTCAGTTTAAATAAAACTTTTTCTTCTAAAGTAGACATAAGCAATATCTTGAAATGATATCACTTGCTAGCTGGTAGCTGAGTGAAAGATGTGCCAGTGTGAGATTTTTACAAATCATCCTTTTTATAGAATGAGGCTTAAGGGATTAAACTTAAAAATGGCTCTATCAGAATACAGACTATTATATTGAATTTTTTTGGTAGTTATATGTGTTGGATAGTAATCTACTCATTATTGCTTAGACTTAAAGCATTAAACTATATGACTTTTTATTTCATGATCATAAACTAGATTTCTTAAGTTAATTTAGAACATCACAAAACAAGTTAAATTATTAGCTTTGTATAGTGTTAGATGGTAATTGATAAGTTTAAGTGTAAAATCCTATATAGCAATTGTATAGCTACCAAATTTAGTTAGAATTATATATTTCCTATTAAGTACTATTATTTTTATTCCTTTTATATGACTTTAACTATTATATTCTATAAAAAATGTAAACTGGCTACGCTGGTTCCCCTGGTCTTAAAAATAGTTGTGCCAAGTTTGGTTTAAATGGTTTAGAGCTTTTGATGATTTGTAATATACCATACACATACATATATACACATTATGACATTTCTTTATATTAAAATAGACCAAAGTTTTTTTATTAAAGATACAAATTGTCAAATCAATTTTATATCCATTGAAATTATTTGCTTAATAAATAAGCACACATCTTCTTAGTAACTTTTAACTTAATATATTATTTGTTAATATATAAAGATTATAAGAAAACAAACAGCTTATTTAATTATCCTATTACAAAAAAATATTTTTGTCAGGTTTAATCAAAGTTGTATTATTAATTTGGGAGGAATTATGGTACAAAAACACATACATAAATAACCATATTTAATGATTATTCTTTATACTAATAATTAATCTAAAAATTTACAATGGAAAGTATCAAGTTTATAGCTTTTGAAGTTTATGATGGGGTAATTTAGATATTAATGAAAAAGAAGTAAATATAAAAAAGAAGTTGTACTGTCATGTACAACTCGAGCACTTTTTAAATAAAAACTTTATATGTTTCTTGTTTAAAGCCATCTGTGATTTTAATTAACCTCAATTTGCACTTCACATAATTTTTATACTTGTTATTGGCTTAGAAATGATACTGCAAATTTATTTTTAATAATAACTGAATTAGTATTTGATGTAAAAATGAAATCTTACTTACACCTTACTATTTCTAAAAGTGGTTTGGCATTATCTGATATCACCTCACATGGCAACCACCCCTAATATCTCTTTTATAATACTGTATCATTAATTTTTGTTAGTGATAAGATGGGAGGGTTCAAATTATATTTTATTTTATCCAGAACATATTTTAAACCTGCTATGGCATTAAGTACACCACCTTAGTATGTGGTCACAGGTGTGCACAACTACACCTGATGCCTTGCACCTTATCATACTTTTAATAAGATTGAGTATTAGAAAGAACAACCCTGAATGACAATCACCACATTTTCTTAATTTTATAATTCAAACTGTTAATTATTTAAAGGATAAAAAGGGAGTGAGGAACAAGGGTTCATCTTAGCCATAATGGATAAAAACCCTGTTATTGTATTTAGTACCCACCTTAGCTTATGCTTACAGGTATGCGCAAAAATTATACAATTCTTGCACCCTTCATGAATGATAATAGATTTTTTATATGGAAAATATTATGTTCAGTATGAAACTTAAAGATCTAGAATTAAGATTAGAATATAAAATATTGGCAAAGAATATTAATTTTGATCAGGTAAAACTAGTGTAAAATCATACTATTAGTCTGTTAAGCTTTAATTATAAAAATAATATAACAATAAATAGAAAAGATAAATCAGAAAAAGGTTATAATAGCTGTATACTTATTATGAAAGATATCATAATAGTTATGAAACAGATAAAGTATTATAAAGTATTAAAATCAAGCTCTTAACTTCAAACATAGTCTATATTTTATTTATTTTTAAAGTAACATGAGTGTGTTTTTCATTACCAATAATCACTTATTTTATTAATTATATATACATATCTGGCTTCATTATTTTATATAAGATAATTTCTTAAACATTTAAATATCAGTCAAAAGTTGCTGCCATAAAGTATTAAATATAATATGAATTCAAGCTAAATATATGTTATCTTATGCAATAAAATTGTCACAAAGTGAAAATATTAAAATGTGCACTAAATTTTGTACTAGTCAGTAAATATAATATATAAAATTTTGCTCTTATGATGCCATAGTTTATAATAACTCCCTTAAGTTTTAATCTTTATTATGTAAATGTCTCATCTGAACCATATATTACTTGTTACAGTATATCAATAATTTTTTTTAAAAAAAGTAAATTATTGCTCTCTATTGTAAAGTAATTTGACATTATATTTCAGCTAATTTACAGAAGGATTAATATTTGGTCTTATAGAAACTCAAACTAATTAGATTAATAGTAACAAAAATATCTAAACTTTTTAAGTTTTAGGTATTATAAGTCATATTTCTGTATAACTCAAAAAGTTTCTCTAAACCTTATGCCACTAGTTTATAAATGGGCATGTATATAAAGTTGTATAATAGAATGGTTATAGCATATATACTATTATGTACTTTATCTTTTCCTTGTAAATGGCTATCTTACTAGCATTGTAAAGCTTTATGTTCTTATACAATTGACTACTATAATTCTATATTTGTATGTTTTAATATTTTAGATAACATAGTATATGTAGAATATGCTTGTTATATGTAATTTTTTTGCTTAGGTTACTAATGGGATCCTATAAATAGTTGGAAGAAAGACATGATGCTGGACACCAATACATTAAAGAAAGATGAAGTTATTGATTTAAAATATAATTAGTAGCTTTTAGTTTAAGCTTTTTTCTTATGTTGCATAAATACTTCTAGTATGCCAGCTCAGACCTTGTAGGAGTTATAACATCTTTTTCATTTATAAAAAGGGTTAATTCTGGAACCACAAAAAGTGCGCTTAAAATTGAAAATTTTCTAATATGATATTTTAGGTATTTTACAATAGAAATTTCAACACAAACTCTGAAAAAATATAATATAATAAAGATAAGTAAATTAGAAGATTACTACTTGCATAGTTTATAATAAAGTCAAATCTATAAGAATTGTAACTATCATTATTTTAGTCTTTAACTTGATTGATACTACAGATTTCTACTAAGAAAACATAGCTATATTAAATAATTTTATAAAAGGTAATACGTGTTTGTTGGCTTGTCATGTGTTATTTAGTTTAAATACTCTACTTTTTACAATTTTTTATCTATTTGGGGTAAACTGACCAGAGGAAAGACATTATTAATAGATAAATAACGAGACCATCTAGTACTAAAAAAATAGATAAATAACGAGCAAACATAAACATAAACAATAAAAGATGGACTGAAACGCCTAAGGTGAGCAAAAAACCAAAAAAGGAACTAAGACCAACCAGGCGGGTAACAGCAAACCAATATCTGACCATGGCAAAGGGGGAGGGTGGTCAGAAAGCGCTTCCTTGGCATTGTCCTCATAGAGTAAAATGCGGGACAAGAGAGTGAAAGGGTGTGGGAGCATCTGCAAAGTGTGGTTCAAGGTCAGACATTAAAAATTTATGGTAGAAAGGGTTTATCACTTTAAGGACAATGATATATTCTTTATGATTATACTCAGTTTAAATTTTGGCATCAGAAAGTTTAAAATGGTGGCAATATTGACGTAGGTTTTTTTTGAATTTTGTTACAAGCCACCTTTGCATCATTTGGAATGAAGTAGTTAGATTTATTGTATAAAGTGAGGATTTTGCACTTAACTGCAGGGAAAAGTTGGAAGGGATGTTGAGGGGAGCTAGACAATATCACAAGCATCACAGCAGACAAAACAACAGCTTTGCAGAGATGATGAAAGCTGGGAAAGGAAGCTGCTTTGATAATGAGCTAATGGCCACTTCATAATGGTTTGGTTTTTTATGAAGGAATAAAAAGGAGGGCAAATTATGTATTACAATCATTATTTAATAATTGTTAAAGGTGGATTTCTATAAATTGGTAACTTCACCCAATTTAGAAACCTTGGCCATAAAGGATCAGTGATTTTGGTTAATTTGGATTAGGCATTAGCATATGTTTATGTTTATTAGGCAGATGGTATAGTTTTTGAGAGCAAACGATGGTACAAGCGTCCTCCTGATTGGCCAGAGGATTGCTGATGATTGAGAGAATTTGGGGTATGGAAGGAAGCAATTTAAAGCGCTGGCCTGACTCCTAAATAAGAAAGGTTGGAACTGTAAGTAAGTTACCACAGGGATATACCACTAAAGTGGGTGCAGCATCAGAGTTGATATCAGAAGCACATGCAGTAATACACTGACATGACTTCTTGATATAGTCTAAGTGAAACATAGTGGGAAACCTTGACATTCGTTGTCAATTCATGCCCATAAGAAAAGGTCAGGTGTAGATGCTAAAAGAATATTGAATTTGTTTAACCATTTCAAAGGTAGTAAAAGGTGTTAGTAGCAGTATCACGGGGTGTCAAAAGGCATCTAGAACTTCTAGGAGAAGTAAAAGAAGGATGGGGTTTGAGCCATATTCTGAAAGCCCAAACATTAGCTCATCATACAACACCTGGGCTGGGAGGTGAGAGCGGAGGCTTTATACTTTTTTGTATTAATCAACAAAGGACTAAAAGCATTGATTTATGATTTTACAGTTGTTTTTAAATAGTGCATTTTTATAGATATATAAGTATAGATTTAGATGTTGTTTCTGCTAAATCTTTTATTAACTCACTAGTACATCATAATATATTGTATTGCAATAAAGAGTACTAGGATACTAAAAAAATTTTTTTGTTAAGAAGATATATATATACTATGATTATATATATACTATTTACTTATATACCTAAAATCTAAAAGATGTAATGCACCGGTTAGTTTCAATATCACACAATTAAATTTGGAGTTTCAAAAAAGATAAACCTAAGTTACAATACCATACTGGGCACCTGACTTTGGAGGCGTTCATTTCATTCAAAGCCACCAAATCCCCCATTGATGATTGTCTAATAATACTGGTAACAATTAACAAACTCTGGCCTATATCAATAGTATGAAGCGAGGCAACTGCCTGGATGAACATGTTTTCCAATTCTTTTGGTATGTGATTTAAAAAATATAAAATTTTGTAATTATGATTATAATTTGTGCTGTATGGTTCAGGCTGATAAATCATGTATAAAACAAAATTAATGAAACACCAGTTTGGGGTTCCTTTTTTTCTCTTGCATGTTATTACAAACCATAGATTTTAAAAGTTACTTATCCTTCTTTGAGTTGATTTTATCTTCCAAAAGTTTGGGCATCTTCTTAGATTCAGATCAAACGTTTTTTAGATATTGGGCGATTCTATTCCAACTTGAAGTATCAGATCAAGATTATTGAGCAAATCTCTTAAAGATGGTAATCAGTAGATTTATTTGTGACTTAGCCAACATTTGAGATAATAGAAATTAAAGAACATATGTTAATTAGGAAGTATCTCAGCCACTGAAAATGTCTTGTATTGATAGACTGGCAACGTTTTCATATATCTATCTTTTTAAAATTTTTTTTATGAAATATAGTGAAAGATCTGTCCGGTTGTATAATCTTACTAATACTGTAAGATCAAGAATTTAGTTTTTTCTCTTTTAAAAATGAGATTCAAAATCTTATTTCTTCTATAAGTTAAAACACGCACATATAGCTAACAGACCATGATGGCAAGTTTTAAAATCTATACAAATCTTATATAATGAGGTAAGCTTTAATATTGATTTTGAGCCCATTCCTTATGATGTTTAAATGATTACCTATACAAGTTTTCTTTAAAAAGTTACATTAAACGGGTTTAATTACCCAGTTTCTAATGGCATAATCTATCATATGATAGAATTCATTATGAGTGATGATAGATAATTATTATGAAGGCAGAAAATGCACAAAAAGTGTAATTTTCTAAATTTTATTAAAATATTAATCTTACACTTTAAAACAAAAAATGCACTTAAAAGTGCAGGTCAAAATAATCAACTAAAATCTAAATATTACTTGTATTACAGAAGATGCTTGCACCAAAGGAAAAAGAAAAATGAATTAGTTAAATGCAAGCATGAGCAGCCTGCTTTAATCACATTTACTGAGAATTAACATGCTCAATATGGTGAGGCAATGGATACCACCAGCCTAATTATGAAAAAACCCCACCTATACCTACTCATGCCCATGCTGCTGATGCTCCAACCCCCCAATTTGTCCGCAATGTTCTTCCAATTGAAGCAAGCGCCAGTTAAAATTTTCCCTAAAACCTCTTCGCCTTCTTATATGGCTTCTTAGGCTATTGGCCAAGATGTCATATTGGATTTTTATACTAATTATAATCCCTTTGTTTAATCCTTTACAATCAAAGATGTGTAAAGGGCCCCCTTTTTGGGTTGGGCACCACTAGTGCTAAAAAATGAAAGCATGACAGAAAATATAAGGTAAGACTGGGGTAATAGTTATAAACTCTCAGTTTTTTAGATACACCAAAAATACATCATGTATGGGAAGCATTCAGAAAAGAAAAAAGGAAGAATTTGAAACTTTGATTTGGAATCATGCAAGCTTTGCTTTTTAAAAAAAGCTCTTCTGGAAAGCTCCCTTGAACTATTCTTAATATATTTAGATCCTAAAGAATGGTACAAGGAGGCACAGTCCAACGCTTATCTCAATCCAAGCTGTAAGACCTAGAATTTATTTGGCTTGGGACTTGGGACTTGGGACTTGGAACCTAAACCAAAACTAAAATGCACTTCTTTTAGCATCTCATTATGACAACACCAACTTTTACATCAACCCTGCTGAAGAGAGCTCCTCAAGAGTAGGGTGCCGCAGAGCACAATCACCACTACCATGGATTACTGAGATGAATATTTTGAGCCCTGGAAGATTTTCTGGAATGGATCTCAGGTCCCTTATGGAGGGTGAAACATGAAAAAGGTATTTCTATACTGTTCTGTTTGAACCATCCCACCCACCTTAGTGAAGCATGCAAGCTCTTGGCAAGAATTCACTCTTTTCTCGTGCTTCCACTTGTTTTATGGTCTTCCCATATTTACCAGGAAGGCACCTTACCTTAAGAGAATTTGAGTGGATACACAGTTCAATGTGTTTGGAAGGCTAGTCTCATACAGTGAAGACTGTTTAATGGTGAGAGAGAATTGCTGGGCAAATTTCCCTTAGTGATATCAGTGCCCTTGATGAGTAGAAGATCACACTGGAAATTTCAACTGACCATTATATTAGTCCAGGGTTGATCTTTAGTCTATGGATTTTCTGATGCTGGTTCCTTGATAACCAGTGCCATTGAAATAATCAAGGTTAATCAAACGGATATCCTAATGGCATGCCAGAAACACAATGAGTTTATATTAATGCATAATTCAGAAACGTCCAAATTTTAGTAGCCATAGTATGCCATGTACCTGGGGCCATCTGACAGTGTCAATTAATGTCTAACATGCAAGTAGGGTATCCAAGGTAAGTATTAAAATCTAATGCTACTAAAAGAACTAAATTTTTTACCTGAAAACCGCATTTGCACTGATTTAAGCAGGTCAGTAAATTCTACCAAAAGAACCTTTAATTTATCACAAAAAAATATAACAAGTCAAAAATACCAAGGATTTAGGTAACTGCATACATTGTTGAATAAGAATAAGGCAAGTATGGGTGAATGAACTATCAGACACCTCAGTCAAAGTTATTGTAACAAAGATTCATCTTGCACGGGAAGCATTCATGGGATAAGTAAAGGAGGAAGAATCACAAATTGGGATATGAAATTACATGGGTTTGATGGGGTGCTGGCATAGTGGGATGGACGTCCTGCTATCGCCCCTTGCAACGCAGGTTTAAATCCTTTTTTTTTAGTACTAGATGGTCCCAACCCAAGGGGGGGGATTCATCGATGTTCAGGTTTAAATCCTTTCATGGAAGAAATTGTATTTCTGTGCCAACAGGATAGCATACTTGTGGATTTGAACACCATGCCTCAGTCCTATCAAGTGAATAAGTGAAGTTAGATTATGTAATCTCAGACTATCAGAACACACGCAGGCAGGTTTTACCCCCAGTACTTGGGTTTTGTCCTCCACTCCTATGTTTTTTCTCCCTACTCCCTATCCCTCCTATTGGTGTGGTATTATTTGTCCCAAGGGCAGCCCACCACAAATATAATTGTAATTTCATGGGTTAGATCTTGAAATGTTGCTATTCTGGGGAGCACATAAAATTCTATCTTTTGAGCTCTTATGAGCCTAAAGAATATTTTGAGGAGCAAAGCCTATTACCAAGCCTATCATCAACTGTAAGACCTAAAATTTAATCAGCTATTTTTGGAAATTGAACTTAAGTCAAAAGTTAATACTCAGGTTATTATAATGCTGTTTAAAGCATAGTAAATATTGTTAACTTTATCTAAACCATAATCTAATCTTTCTTATATGTATATTAAAGCCTACTATTTTGAATGTGAGTATGTCTGTTCTACATCTATTGGAATTTTGCAAGAGATTACTATAAGCAGGCGCTGCGAAGGCTATGAAAGTATTAGTTCCGTGGCTCTAGCAAAGATTGAGTCAATTACAACGAAGTTAATAGTTCTGTTGCAATAGTAAATTCCAATTGGAAGTACTGAATCCAGTAAGAAGATAGATTAAAATTAAGCTACGTGAGACAAGATTTTTGGTACTTTATTAATTTAAAAATCAGAGATAATTATAGGGGAAGATTTAGTGAGTTTTTGCAAGGATTTCCTTGATGCACCCGAGGTAAGATCTTTCCTAACAGATGACTCATATTGCTGATTATCATTATTATTAAAATAATTATGATGTTCAGTTCTGTTAGAACGCTTATTAGATTTGATCGACCTTCTC